>JAAZTK010002914.1:0-10238 GCA_036507255.1 Megalothorax incertus | reverse complement strand
CCTTACCGCTACCGGGACACAATACTTTCAAGTGTACTACGAATGGGGGACAAAGTAGAGGGAATTCCTCGGATCTTTGAATAGGTCTTTAAAAGCTTTAAACTGAATCCCATGATTGCCCTACCCTTAACCTTTCAATCCTATTTGAAGAGGAAGAGCAAGAGATTCTTTCCATTGTGAATCCAATTCAATTTGTACTTTATCTCTCGGATTCTACCAGTTTGGCAGCGAGGGATTTTGACTTTCAATGTTTTTTGGATGCTTTTTTATGGCTGATTGAACGAACGTTGGGAGCAATAAACGAGAGTTATAAATAGGGATAGAGAAATCCAGGTCAATCGGGGTGGTCGCTTCCTCATCCATCTCGATCCCTCCTTAAATCAATTTCCTTTCAAAAGCAATCTAATTAAGTGGCCGGGAGAAGTTGGTTCAAGACGCACATTTGTGGTTTCTATCCAATTGTGCAATTTATGTATTGTACAGGATACTTGGAGAGGAGGACAAGAGGGCTGATTGTTTGGCAAATAAATAAATAGCCACTTTCTTGGTGTCAGGAGCAGTGCATTTGTAAATATTACTACATAGTACACAGTCCAGAGATCTAATTTTCAAAGGAGGATTCTCGAGTACAAAGTAATTTATCCCCATCCCTATCCAACATTCATTATCGGATTGGGATTGGGTTAGGAGGAGTACACTGCACATCCTCCGATCTAATTATATCATGAAATATATAGCATTGCTCCAAATGCATTTGTGAGGGATAAATGTAGAAAAATGCATTATCCTCTCCAATGTTCCCCTCCCGCAAGGGACAGCTCCCCTGCTGGAAAAATTAAATCGTCGTACATCCCAATTCCAAACCTTTCAAAGAACAAATTAATCATCTCAATTCACGCCACTCTATACATAATAGAACACTATGTACGCGAGGGATGGACAGGAGCGAGCAAATTACAAAGGGGACGTACTGCAAGCATTTGAGTTAACAAGACAGCTGTGGAGGAGGAGATGATTGAAGGGAGGGCAGGTGAGCTTGGACGGTGCAATTAAAGATTTGTGTAAATAAAATCTTGAGCAAAATTGCAACTTGCATAACAAAAAAAAACATAATTAACAAATGAATAATGGGGAGAAATGCTAAAAGATTAAACCTTGGGTATTCCCAGAAGGCAAAACTCTTAAACTCTTTCAAGGATTCATTTATGTATTAAATTCCCGAGAAAATACGTGCAAATAGCTGCAGTACGATCCTATTGACCAGAGCTGCTTGGGGGAATCTGGCTTCAACCAACAGTATAAAAGTTAATTAAATTCCCCCCAGTCTGCCAAGAGTTAACCGCTCTTGACTTTATGAGAACTAAACTAATTTAGCCATCAGCAAAAGACTTGATCTTTGATCTGCTGTTTTTCTCTGGCTTTGGTCGAACACTTTAAGCAATATGTGGAGGGGAAACAAGAAGCAGAAGCAGAGCTTTTCAATCATTGCCCCCTCCACTTTACCGAGAAGACAGATGTTTTGCAGAAAAATTCGCAAATTGCATTCGGTTCAAATGAATCTTATTACTTGCGAGTGCAAATACATTCTTTTATAAATAGGGCGGGTTTCAATGGATAACTCCAAGTGTTTATCTCTTTCTGCCTGGCCTAACCAAATGCTCGCTCGTAAAATGCCATTTCTCACTCATCCTCAGGATCAGTCGTTTCTTTTACATATATTAAATTGAACACACAATTTGTAAGGAATTTTTGTAGATGCCAATTCAAATCCAAAATCCAATTGTCGGATTCTAACAATCCTCTCGAAATCAAACAACTTTTCAAATTCAATTGAGGGAATACATCGGAACCGACAATGATATCGAAAAAAGTGAGATCTTATGTTTTTAAATTTATCCACATGTACAGAGGATTGTACGAGTACTACAAGTATAGGAGGATCAAAAACACGAGATTCTCATCTTAATCCCTTATCTTTATTTCCTCGTGTCTGGACACGCAAAAAATTCATTTTAAGGATAGAGTCAAATGCAAATGAAGACTCTATTCAATCCTCGCCCTTTTTTCCTTAAAAAACACTTACACTTCGCCCTTTCTCTCAAAGTTGCACAAAGCCCTAATAGAATTTAAGGGGAAATCCTCCAACACTAAACTCTTGACCATCGGCTTTGCTTTTTGGTTTCCCCAGAACGTAGGTATACCCGAGGAGTAATATTGGATAAATGCATCGGGCGTGGCCGGTAAAGTAAATTTCATCAACTCGACCGAGGATGAGAGCATAGGAATTTATGATGCTGCAGCAATAATAATAGTTACGCCTTGTCATCGTCTCTGACTTTTTTAATTTTGGTCAAAAAGCTTTCAAAATCCCCTCAGAAAGTCGAGCCAAGTGCACTTATAAGCTCTGATGTCATAAACCGTTCCCAAATCAGGTGTTTTAGGACTCGATTTGAGTTATCGTCCCAGATCTTTCATATAAAGGACAAATAATCTTGGCCGTTTTGGAGATCCCTTTCTATCTCTCTCGCACACGTTCTTCTCTTGAATCCCTTCTTTAATTAATATAGTTTGGCAATAGCAAGAGGACACCTCTAATCCTACTTAATCCCAGTATACTTGTTTAGTATGTGCAGATCGCGTGGGATTTTATTTCTTTCTCTCCCACACATTGCAGAGGGCTTAAATGAATATAAAATGCAATAAAGATCTATATGCAAAACCTTGTGGAATGAGCTCATTCATTCACCCAAATCATTGGATCATTTCTCGAGACACTACCTTCAAAATACACAGTGCAGATCAAATAAGGAGCGACCAAATCCGCCTCCTTCTCTCAATCCTTTTGCAAATAAAGCACGTAATCTTTCCACTTTGTCCTTCTCCCAAGGTGGACTATCCATCTCTTCTTGGGAGATCGTACAATGTCAATAAAGTAAAATAAATCGTAGAGCCAATTTATTTCCCGCAATGACAATTGTTCCGATAATTTGAAGCCCTTAACTCGAGCTATTTGCTCGGTACTCCCCTGTGGCTTCCTTATTAGATCTCTCCTCCTATATATAAAAAGTAAAGGCGTTTCCTTTGGTACATCAAATAGCCAACATCCTCCCACTCCCTCCTCCTCCTCCTCTTGAGAAGAGTGCTCTCACAGCAGCTAACAATTACCTACTATTCGATAACAATTACTGCAGGGGTGTAATGGCAGTATCGGTTATTCGACTTGCTACCAGCCTCAGAAAGAGAATGGTCGATTATCGCCCGGCGAATAAGGTAGGCAATTTAAGCGGCTGAAACTAATAGGGAGCTTCCTTTTGTTTGTATTGATCTTCTTCCGCCAATTTGGGCAGACCCCGACAGCGGCGAGGTTCTGGTATTGTGTACATATCCTGATGTACACCATTATACCATATGGGAGGAGGAGGACACTACTTGTCCACTGACATGATTTCGGCTTCCTTTCAACCCGATCCTCCTGCTAACAAGGGGGCACTATTCTAATTGGATATAAATTACAGCGCCGAGGCTGGAAATGTCACCCGAGAAGTGTGTGCATATAGGCAAAGCGCGAATAGATCGATTAATTAGATTGTCTTTGGACTCGAGAGTCCGAGCAAAGTGTAAACTGATATGATCCCTTTCTATCTGCACTCTGTTCAAGTGTATGTTTCAAATATTAGATTAGTGATGAAACCCCACGGTGTATTTAATAGAGGGGATAAAGTGACACTCGAAAGATAAATCCATTTCGCAGTTGTGTAGGAGGAGGAGTTACTCTCGCGTTATACCTTCCAGCCTAATTACTCGACTAGTTTTTATTGCATGAGACGAAAAGGCCGCTGGAAATTACACGGCTGATAATGAGCTGTCGTCTCCCTTCTTATGATGATGGCTTTTCATTTTTAAAATCCATCTCGATCAGTCTGAAGATCCTTTTGGAAGCTTATTATTATGCACGAAGTATGGCCAACTCACCGGGTAATTGAAATTCTTTTAATTACGGCACTGTCCAATTAAAGGTTGGCAGACGAAGCTTCGGAGATGTCAAAGAGCTTTCAACTCCTTTCACTCTTCCTCGAAAGCCGAGAGTTAATCAAACAACCGAACAAGGTCTGACATCCAGCCCGAATCTGTCGTAATTGCCTCCATTTTTCTATGAATAACTAATGAGGGTACGGCCAGATATTTTTAAAAGCTCGAGTCTCAAAATAAACAATGCCGACCAGTTTATCTCAATTATGAGCTCCCTTTTCGCGGCAAACATGACACAATATCAAAGGGGCCTTGGGTTTCTTTTGACCTCGTAACTCCATTATCCTTCCAAATATCTGCTCCCGTCAGCATAGCTAATCCTAAGCAAATTACCATTCGGGGAGGAGGAAGGGAGCTAGAGATCCGGGAGAAAAAACGAGGGGAATTATGCTCAATTCAGAGAAATTCGGGGACAAAGCGCATATTTAAGTAAGGACCCGGGATTTGAGTCTGAAATGAATCTCCCATATAATTATCCTATAGCAGTTTCAGCAAATATTTCACAAGATAATTTTATCACCAGTTCCGATCTCTCGTTTCCATCCTCTGTTACACCAAAAACCCCAAAGCCCTTGCAAGTTGTTAAATTCATCGAGGGGAAACTGGAGCTAACAAGGCTCCCCCGCGTTCCCTATTTTCAATGGGCGAACTTCAATAAAAGGAATCGGGGGAGCCCTTCAAAATTCGGTTGGTCACACTGTGACCCTCTGATGAATCACTTCAGCCTCTTGTTAGACAATCGATTAATTATGTGCTTCTGGCCATCCATCTCTTTCATCATAATCATCAGCAACTTGCTATAGCCAGATAGGATCTGCTGAGGATTGAAGTTAAATACAAATCCCCCTTCATTCAATTCATTATCCGGCCCTTATCTCTCCACCCAATCTACCTTGTAGCCCTTATGAATGATCATCAACCCTGTATTTTAATCTAAGCACTCTTTGTTAATCAAATGCACATCACCTCCTCCCTAATGAGCATTTCATATTAATAATCCACGCTACATTTTGATCAGTGAGGCGTAAAATCTTCATAAGTCGAGTGATGCTGCAAAATTATATTGCTTAAAGGGCACTCCAAAAGCTCGACCGCATTTCCTTCCTCTCCATTTGTTTCATCCTCCTCCGCCTCTTCCTAATTCACTCTCACTATGAATTACTGGAACAATTAAACAACTTCAATTCTTGCTCTCTTATCTCTCGGTACACAAAGTGTTATTAACACAATTCTCTCTCACTCTCTTTGTAAATCTCGTCAATTGAGATTTTCTGGGAGCGAGAGCAAGCACATTTACGCATTTATACATTTACTCAATTGAGGAAAGGCGGGGAAATTTACTCCCCCTCGCATGAATACTCGAAAACCCATAATAAAGGAGTTTGTTTGTTAACTCTTGCACCACCATCTCACTATCATCATCTTCTCAAAGTGCAATACGTAATTCACGGCTCACTAGACAAATTCATCACCCTTCCTCTCTCAAAGTTATTCATTCATTATCGGCTCCCTCGCCTTCATTATATGCCAAAGAGAGCTCTTTATCCTCCTCCTCCTCAAGAGAGCCTCAAGAGAGTCTCAAGTTCTTAACAAGATTTTATGCTCGTAGTATTCGACTTTTGAAAATTGCCTTACAAACTTTTTAAGACTTTTGAAACTGATGAGGAATTTTGTGGCCATACAAAATCCCAGGGTGTGCAAAGCGTGCTCTCGAATTAATCCAAATAGTATCCAGCCGAGGTTTTGTACTATATCGTATTATATACTCCCAGCTCATAAAAGTTTCATATTAAATCCCGTATTATCCCTATTCCCTCTCGGCTCATCATCAGCCCCAGCCCTAATTCCACTCAATTCCCCCGCTCCCCTTCATCCTTCTTTGTTTGCCAATCCTTTTCTCCATTAAATAACCATTATTCTTCCCAAGGATCTTTTAATCTTTTTATTTGCTCAAACTTTATAGCATCCTCTTGACTCTGTAGTACTACAACTCTCGTAGTACGAGTGTAAACCGTTGTTTGTCCCACACTTAAAACTTACACCAAGATCATTTGCATGAAGGCACGTACTACGCAAATTGTAACCTGTTACTCTCCGACAGAGCAAAGTAATGAGATAATGACTCTAGTTTGTCCATTAAACATTTGCCCTTAAGGATTACAACAAAGAGTTGCACAAATAGTACTGCACAATTGAGTCACAACCCAAATTTAAAACTAAAAATTAAGATAAGACATTTAATATACTCGTGAGCAATTAGAGGAATTCTCTTGAACAGATTTGTTATAAAGATACAATACTCGTATCTCTGCGGTTTCCCACAATTCTTTGTACCAATTATGTATGTGTATCAAAAGCTTTATCTACGTGCTCGTAAATAATAGCATGGTGTACCATATTCTTCATCCTCCATATACTATATTAGCGGCCAAGTGTGAGCATTTGTTGTAGTAGATCGGGCTACTACGATACTAATACTCTAATATGACATCTGCGCAAAAATATATGACCTTCAGCACTGTTGTAACTTGTAGTACACGATGAATATTAATATACGAGAGTAAGTATGAGGAGGACAAAAAAGGGAAAAATGTGCTCAAAACGCTCTCCTCTTCATCGGCTCTACACGAGCACATTATAAGATATCATGTATATTTTATATTAACAAATTCTTTGATAAAATTTATCCACTAGATTTTGTTACTCACACTGATCCTGAGATGCAATTTCTGGTTCATTTAGCAGACTATTTAATTCATTCTCAAGAGTGCATTTTAGCCAAAATTAATTGCTTTCGTATTTTTTGCAATGTCTGCCTTTTGAGAACAAGTTTTGCATAAAAAGTGTTTCAACTTTTGCTAATGCATTCAGTTCTCTCGTAGTACGATTATATCAATATTCCGCTTATAGCGATATTAAATAGATTATTGGAGTATTTATGACCCCTCTCATGGCTCTGACGTGAAATCCATTAAGATATCATAATTAGCCTTATGTTTCTCAACATTCTCTCAATTTTATAAATCGAAAAGTTATATACTCCCATCCATAATCCAGATTAGGCGAATCCTCCTGATTTGTGTGCCTCAATTTAATGCGCTTCGACCTACGCTTCTTTGTCCTCTTTTAAAAAATTCATGTGACAGCCCTATGTGTGAAACAGACATGGAATATCAATAATAATAAAAAAGTTATCTCGTAAAAAAAAGCCCACAGTTTATCGGAGGATTGAAGCCTCTCAAGAGAGGTAATCTCTTCTCAAATAATATAATATTAGGATAGAGATATGAAATGGCTAAAAGCTACTCATATTCAGGAGTAAATAGATAGCTGGTCATCTAATAAGCTAATGCTAAAAAAGCTTCAGAGTTCACGGGAATGTCATATTTTACTAGTTGGCTTTTCCAAGAAGTCTTCTTTTCCCTCTAAAGAGTTGTTATTTATTGTGGTGTGTTCATTCAGTCGCCTACTATTTATCTCCCCCTCGAAAAAAGCAGATAACCGAGAGATACTACCTATAGATAATTCCAGAGAAGTGAAACTCATAACTGAGCCACTAACTATGTGCTCCAAGCCAATATCTCTGAAGCTTCTGAAAAATATGTCCATATGAAGTGTTTTGACATTTGTGGTTTGTTTGGCATTGTTGGAAAACTGGAATTGCTTTTGCTTCAAGAGAGCTTGTACTACGGTGTACTACGATGCTCGTGTAGTTACAAATAGTAAAAGGTTTATCTCATAAAATTTTGAATAAAAGGGTGGCTCAGGGAAGAGTCGCGCAAAACAAATTGTAAAATACCATGCAAGAAATTCCCTTTTTTTTGCTTAAGCTCCACATTAAAATACAAGTACACTGCTGAGGACGTACACTACAGGATAATGTACGGAGTTTAATGGCCATGACACACAGAGAGGCTGCTAGGAGACTAGGGAAGAGGAAGAGTTGGGTCGCCGCATAATCATCTCAGCTATGATATGATACTGGTACGGAGTACATCCGCTTCGAGGATCTCCATGTGGCTTTCCATAAAGAGGTCAATTAAGGCCCTTTTGCTGGTGAATAAAAAGAGGAGCAAGGGAGCGATAAACGAGGAGTATTCATGGGGTTTCTTCAGAGTCGCATGGACATTTTAAATGTCCTCTTTTCCATAACATCTGATTTAGGATTAGTTAAACTGGAAAAGTTACATGTGAGTATGGGATATGGATACATTCCCGAGAAATAAAGAATCGGGGTAGTTTTAAGTGCAATACAAATCTGCTGGGACTCAAGAGGAGGAGGAGGCTGTAGCACACTTTAAGCAATGAGTTAAATTATCCTAAAAGAAGAGTCTGCCTTACATAGCAAGAATAGTAGGTATATGAGGAGAAAAACAAGATCCGAGAATGAACTCGACTTGAACTCTCTCTTGAATCTATTTAAAAGAAAAAGAGCTTATATAAACCCCCATGTTTATATGATATCAAGTAGAGTAGGGAAGGAAAGATATTTTTATACTCTTAAAATACAGCTTAACCCTTAACATCGTGCAAGTTGGATCCGATGAAAAACAATTCTTTATAAAGTCCTATATTGTACTCGTAGTAGGTACAGGGTATTGTATAAGAGAGGAATCTTTTACGCATCCAATCTTACTACGCGCCTACGATGGAAGAATTTTTGATAAGTTCGTATACTTTCCTTTAGGTATATTGAATTGAGAAGAAGGTCGAAACCGGTATTTTCGTCCCCGATTCTTAAATTAAATCGGACCAAGTACTCACCACAAATCGACCAATCTTTAATCTCTTCCCCATTTAACTTTATTGCTCAGTCCTCTAATTCAATCGAACTCGGCTCCACAGCTAGTTCTATCGTATGTAGCTTTGATTTGATATTTTATCTGATAAGGAAGATATTTTTATCCAATTAGCATTTTAGTTTGATAAGATATACGATGGAATTTTAATCTCTGATTCGATTCTAATGAAAAAAGATGCTATCATAACCTAAATTTTATTGCAAATTCATTGTTTTTTTTTTTAAAACTTAGCTTTGGCTTAGTCAAACGAGAACTTTCCAAGATTAATCATATGGCCCATTTAATCGAAAAAATATTTTTCCAGGTATTAAATCACATTTAGGAATGCAAGGACTATTCATTTGAAAAACAAATGTGCTTATTCATAGGCAAATATCATGATGGAAATTGTGAATTCACTGCTCGCTCCATTGCTGACTCTGAGGACCTTTTCGCAGTAAATCTCTGCTTGGGAAATGGTTTATTATTAATCCCGGTGGCTTTCCCCCTTAATTCATTCACCACTGTCAGAGTAATTCCTCTGATTCTCTCGCCTCTGTTCTGCTCCTGCTCTCGACTCATAGGTGCACTTTTGAAAAAAAGAACGAACATCCCACGACTTAATTAATTTAACTCTCATCCTGACTCTCTGACTCTTGTGCATGCGAATGAATTATGGGGGAAGGACAGGCTCCCAAAATCCCAAGAACACAGGAAGAGGTTGTTGCACATATGCATCAAGCAAAGGGGGGACCATTGGGTGCATTCAAAAAATGCACCATGAGATCTGAGAGCTAGATAGGAACTCGGCTCTGAGAAGAAGCGAACCAGGCGGAGAGCCGAAAGATTTAAGTTTTTTAATTCTTACTCATGGTAGTAGTAGTACAAGGGGAAGAGAGCTAGGAGGAAGACACCAACCATTTAGACAATTTTTATTTATGTATATTAAATATTGAAAAACCATAATTTATGAAGGGGCCAGGAGATAGTACTGTTAAGCTTGTACCCCTCAAAATTCTTGAGCCTCGACTTATTGACTCCGTTCCTCCACGTACATCATATCTCTCTCTCTCTGTGGAGATACAATGCACATGCAACGATGATTCTAGCATCTAAAAATACTTTGACTCGTGCACCACATTATATAATCCACGTTCACCTCCTCCTCCTCGGCTCTAAACTTCTCTCCAGGCTCACCACCTTACTCTCAACTCTTCTAGGCATATAGTAGATATTTGGACTCGACATCTTCCAATCATAAAGCCTCATAAACTTAGCTTCCCGACCCCGAAAAGGGTACAGACTCCCATTGGGATCGGTTAAATGCTTTAAAAGAGAATAGCTGGGGAATTTTTAAGAAGAGGAAATGATGGTGAGAGGGAAACCTCTATAGGGAAACTAATACTATTATATAACTTGTGTGCATTC
>JAAZTK010002913.1:0-10241 GCA_036507255.1 Megalothorax incertus | reverse complement strand
CGGAAAGTCTGATAAAATAAATAAAAGTCGAATTTGCATAGAACCTGATTTAAAAGGGAAGAGTGTGCATGTAAATATGCATTTACTATGTATGGAGGGGGAGATGATAAAGGATAGGAAAGTGTCATAAATCTACGTCCCGCCTATTGAGTAAACCCACTAAGAATATATACGCTTATTATGAACAACCCATAAGGTATTAACTGTAAGCGGAGGAATGCTGATGTGTGTTTAGGGTTTCGGGTGAAAATGTGCAAAAGCAAATGCTTCTTCTTTCTAGACGATACAAAAATACTCATCCTACTACGAATAGCTTGTATTGCTATTAAAAAGAATATCTGAATGGGTAAATGTGTATTTTACATTGAATAATATCAGTGTACTACACATATTCCAGTACATGGTGTTTCCCCGCTAGCCCGGTTAAGTAAATAAGTAAAGATCTTTCCTCGAGTAAATTAGCTAAAGCCGGGTAAAAGTATTGAGAGTACTCCTATGAATCTCGCAACATAACCCTACCATATTTAACATTTGAGAGCACGCATTTTTCATATCCCCATCCCTTTCCAAGTTCCAATCATCCCAAAGAGGTATCTTAATGGGACCCAAGGGACGGGGTCATATGCCCTCCTTTTTTAATTAACTTTTAAGCTTGTTAATAGAGATTTATTTCCGCACTGTGCAGGAATTTAATTAAAGGGGTGCAACCGAATATCCTCACATCTCCACGCCTTTTAATTAGCCCTAAACATCAATTATTCTTTACAGGAATATCTGTATTCCTCATATTTCATACGAGTGATACTGATTACTGATCCTGAAATTGAATATATGTAAATATTGGTAAATTTTGCTTTTTAATCTGTAATATTAACACTAGGAAATATGTAGCTGGAAAGTGAAAGCTACTCGTAGATTAAGTTTACTTGATTCTGGCGACAGTTCAAAAGCTCATTTCAGAATCAAAGGGGATTTCCAAGCTCCAAGTTATTGTTTAACACCCCATCTGACTCAATTTGCTCTGATCCTGAGTTTGGAGGCTTGAATTAATTTGTTTAAAATTTTCCCATCAGAGAAAAAATCCGATATAAATAGACATATAATTGTCTTAATATTATTTACACTCTTTTTAAGGTTAATATATTTTAAAATTGCAAAATAGACACAAATTGTTTCAAAATTAAATCTTTTTTAACTAGATATTAAAAAATAAATTAAGATTTTATGAAACCAACCTTTTTTTATTGTACGAATATTACATATTCAATTCTACTTTGAATCTGGCCTTGTAAACATTATCCGTTCATTTTCCGAGGTAAGTCAGATTCGGGGGATAAAATCATAAATTTTTGTGACCATCTCCATTCATGCATATATCGGGGGTACGTCTAATATTCTCTTTTTTTCCCCTTATGCGAGTAAGAAGAGATGCGGTAAGTTCAATTTTTAAAAAACTCAAATCAGCTCCTTTTTGGAAAATTCTCCACTATATGGACAAGTGCATTGTACTCTAACAAAGAACGAGTATAACCATGAAGGACGAGTAGGAGGAGGAGGAGGAGGAGGAGGAGGAGGAGGAGGAGGAGGAGGAGGGGGAAGACCATTTTTTATTTAAAGGAGTCGGAGGGAATAAAAAGCAGGAGCAGAGATGAGTGGAAATCCTTTGAATTCTACTAAATCATCTTTCGCAATCCAAAATCCCTCCCCGGGTTTTATATCTCTCGACTCGAGCTCGGACTACTTGAATCCCCCCTTTATCCTTCACTGGACCCTGAGTTTTCTTTACCAGAAAGAACTCCTGGACATGACTCTAGTCTCTCCCTTTCTCTTTCTTTCGGTTGAGGAGAAAAACCAGAGGTTGACCAAATACTTTGTAAGGATTTGACATTTCCTGCAATATTATGAAGTCTCTTGAATTGTCCAGGAATGGTCCAACTAGTGGGCCATTTTTCATACATTTCATAAATTCAGATACAAAAGTCGTCGTCAAGAAGAAAAAAGAGTTCCTCCCCCCATTTCGCAGGACAAAGGCAAGTGAGAAATATTAAACTGAATTATGCAGTGAGTTTTTTCCCCTCCTTTACTATATGTAAGTAAGTAATAGGTAAAAAATCTGGTTCTTTCCTCTATATACTTCATTTTACCCCTTGGGTTATTTCTAATCCCTAAAAGTCTCGGAATACAAAGCTGATTGCATTATACACTTTTATTTGTGTTTCTCGCACATCCGGATTAAAATGTATCATATTAGATACAATTAATTCTATAATTTTATAACAAATCATTTTTATATTTTATTGTAAAAGAATTATCTTATCCACCAAATTCTAAATGTTTTTTTCAAAGTTCAAAGCAAATTGCCATGATCAATCTCTCCTCGCCTGGTCTGATTCTCCTTTCACTTTTTTTATGCTCACAATGACAGTGTAATGCATTCCATTTCCATTTCCGAAAAATTTGTCACAAAAAACATGTCAACGATTGAATAAAAACACCCGGGTTCGAGCATATCGAAGGAAGAGGGGAGGTGAACGATGGATGGTCAGATCGAGTGGAATCGATCTTGTTCATTTTCTTCTCTTTCACCCTCTCCATATTTCTTATACCTTTGGACATGAGGCACAGAGCTCCCCCCGTTTAATATTTGGGTAATCTAATGCATTTTTTCGTACATCCCACCCCCTCCCGAAGCTCATAGTCATTGTACAGGTCGGATATATTTGGCCTCTTACGGAGCTTTTTTGGAACGGTGAGATCATTGCCATGTGACGTGACAAATGCTTTCTTTCCATATCATAATCAGCATCTTATATCCGTAATATAAATCACTGGATAGTGAGAGATCATCCATGTGAATTCAGAGCCACTCGAAGAGTCAAAAGGAAAAGAAGCTTGAACATCCAATTTTGCATTGATAAATGTCCAGGTATATACGGATAATGCAGTCACAGCTTTCTGACTGGTCATTTCTCAGAATTTGATTTCAATTCTGTCAATATGCTTTCACTCCTTTGTTCGTCCTCTCAAATAAGATGTGAGCCAAGAAATCCATATTGTCCTCCTCCCATAATTTATTCCTTATCGAACTTTCTTTCAAATTTTGAAACTGGAAAATCCTCCAGTCCTCTTTTTCCCCTGAATAGACTTTTGGTTATTCAACATTTCATTTTTCTTTTTCAAATTCATACGAGTATAAAATTCTCACACATTATTGAAATCAACGAAGACTTGACTAAAGGGGCTATTAAATCTTAGTTTAAAAATAAAATTTGCTCAAGAAGATTTTTTACATATATTTCTTCAGGAAATAATTTGATTTTGTAATACAAAGTAAGGCATATTCTTTGCTTATCCGTAGTAGTACTACTGATACAATAATAATGCCTTTATTCATATTTATTTACCTAGAAAAAACCAAAACTATTTATGCAAAGAGAATTTGTTGGTCGCTGGATAATACTGATTATATGTATTTTGAAAAGATTGCAATAAATATGAAAAATGCTCCACATGCTGGGGTGGGGAAATAAAAAAGGGTCTAAAACTCCAAATTCCTTTTTGATTTTGACAAATCCAAATCCCTTCCAGAATATCCATATATCGTAGTATTAGGTACTTGCAAGTTGCAGGACTATCTTTTTTTACTATAAGAGTATCATTGGCCTTTAAGTCTGAAGACTTTCCCCTCTCTTTTTTCATGTGCTAATCAGGGATCTGAATGGAGAAGGATTTAAATTGCGGTCCCTTCCATTGTCAGACATTTGAGCGGATGAAAACTTTTTCTACCCCCTCAATCTCTCCGTGTAGTTGGAGAGTGAAAATTGAAAATTTCCCCTACTCTAATTCCTATTACAGCTTATATACTAGCTGCAGCTACTAGTATCTTAGCTCTGGATGTCACATTGGATCCCTCTCAGCTAGGTACTTGTTATTTTTCTATTATTATCAGCGGACCAGAATAATAGGTACAAATACTTTATAGTACGTTATATCCGTACGATATAACCCTTTTACAGATACGGATAAAAATGTAGCCGAATAGTATTGGAGAATATAATTATGTGATCCCCAGCCAAGCGAGATTTGATATTAAGAATATCCCTTATTTTGATAATATTATTTTAATTTAATTTATTTTATTTTGCAATTCTTCACTCAACGTGCAATAAATGATTGAATAGGGTTAGAGTACCTATACCTAAAATGAGATAATATTTTTGTATTTAAGAACTAGGCTCATCAATTAACAATTGAAGGTCGATATTTGCTGCAAAGAGCTCACTTATGAGCTACGAGTACGATAATAGTAGGTGTACAGCCGGTACCGAGATTAGAGGATCTAGAGAACTGATGAATTTTTTCTCAAGGATCTATTGTTCGTGTAGCAGGCTCAATTATGGCCAGCTAGCTTTGTTCCAGCCAACTCGTCGTCTGTTCATCAATCTACATTTGGCCATTGTGCCACGGGACCGCCGCTTGACAGCCTCTGATTGACACCATGAGATTTATTGACCTCTCACAAACACCCCTCAACCATCTATGCATTTTAGGCGAAGGAATACCACCCACTCATTTATAGGCATGTATAACTACAATATTATATACTTTTATTTATTATAAGTTTTTTCGAATTTAATTTATGAAATGAAGTAATCAGGATCAATTTTTTAAATTGGAAAGTAAAAAATATTTGTATTTTCTATCAATATCGTTTATGCAATCTGGAAACATGAAATACTCCTTTGATGGAAGTCCTTTTTAGGATATGTTCAAGACAATAAGAAAGATCCCTTCACTCGGCATCTCTTCCGCTTGATTATCATCTCAAATTCCTATAAGCTTTAGCTTACAAAATTACATAACTACTAGAAATAGGCTTACAAAAGTACCTACATATTTTTATATTATATCAGGTACAATATTGTATCGTACTTATTTGTATACTCATTCTCGGGAAGTTAACTACCTATGCAGCGTAGAAATACATATAATCAACTTAAAGGGAGCCGATTTACATTGTGACCTTTCCTTCGAGAGAGATACTGTACTTATGAATAAAGCTTGCAATATCCAAGTGGGTTCGAATTCCTTAGAATGTTAGGAATGCCGCGAGGAAGAGAAGGGAGTTATAGGGTGAGAGAGAAAGCATTCTTCTCACATTTGTTTCTCGTTACTTTGCTTTTATTATTTATTTCCATATGATGACACATAAGTTTACATAGATAAGTACCCCCTATCTCTATATGCATGGAATACTTGGATACAATTATACTTTGTCTTTTCCTGACTCGGAGGACTGAATTACAGTGAATACAAAGTGAGGTTACTGCAGGGTGGGCCCATTTGCTTACAATTGCTCAAGTATTGTCATCCCTATAGCCATTTTTCAACGGTTTACTGTACATACAATATATTGTACACATCTGTATATGATATTATCCGAATAGAGATCAGAGAGTATTTGGGTTCGAGGGTTTTGATGGCTTCATTTGGTATAAAAATGTGATTGACGATGAATGTTTACACGATTCTTCATTTTGCATCACAGTACAAATAAATAACATGTCTTTGTGTAAAAATCTGAGTTAAAACATTGGGATAATTCTTGGAATGAAGTTGGAATGAGGGATTTTTGGTCAGGATACGTTATGAAAGATAACATTCATTAATTATCTTCAATGTCATGCATATGTCACTTAATTTGAGATCAAGGGTCAAATGAATAACGCTTATCAGTTTCTGACTCGTTCTCTGAGCTTATTTTCAATTACCGAGTATACCTAATACCGATAATACGAATAGATGAGCATTGAGTAAAATACTAGGTATTAATACAGACAGATAGTACTACTACGATAGAGTACGTTCTAGGCAAAAAGTGCGGTATAAGATTTTATGAGTGACTTTCTCAGTTTCTTAATTGCGACTCCCCCATTTAATTCAATCATAGAGAGAAGATTACTTTGAAGTCACCCTATGAGTCATCTCCAATCTTTTGATTGCTCGCAACTTTTTCCTCCCATCCTCTTATCCTTTCCAGTAGAGGATTTCTGATTAATTGCAAATTGAGCAATAATCTTTTAAAAACTTTTCACCTAGAAATAAATGAGGGATTGCCTCTGCTCCTAATTCGGAGAGTTTTTCATAACGAGCTGCATTATTTATTATATCAAACAGCATATATCGTACTACTTTGTATCTGTAGGAGGTACGTTAATAAAAGTATCGTAGTACGTAGATATAAGTTGGAAAGCTGGCTTTTTGGGAGCGGAAAAAAGACTCGTAGAAATCAGCTTTGATAATGGCAATTTTCAGAGTCTTAAGATAAATTCTAGGAAAAATTTCTTCCTACTCCACCAAATGCTTTTATCTTCTCCTCTTCCTCTTTTGCCTCCAAGTAAATCGGAATATGAAGGAAAAACGAAATAGTTTTACGGTGGAGAAAGAATCCGGGAGAGTCTAGAGAGAAAGAGTTTCCCAACATTTTTTGTAAGGGAAATCCCTCATTTTTTTTCATCGGAAATATGATTCACAGACCCAAATTTCTTCATTTGTATAATAATACGTATATCAAGTTTTGGATTTATGATGAGTCACAATTAGAAGTTTCTTATCACTTTGCTCCATTAAATCTGGCTGTAGAAAAAAGTTTTATTGAATTCACTTTTAACAACTTAAGAGTACTAGTAGCTAGATTGAGCCCTTTGGAAAAAATATCATATAATGATATAGCAAGTGTTGTAGTAATAGGTATATGAAACTACCTCTATAAGGCAAAAACTTTTTTAGATTTTATCATTTAATTACAGAACTTTAATGCTCACCTCGACGGATAAATTTCTGTGTTAAATCAGCATTATTACGTAGCTGTATGCTTTTTTCCCAAAAATTCCCAAATTGTTCATAATACAATATATTGTTCATAGGTTTATAAAATTACATAGGTATATACTTGCGTATCTTTAAATATAATATTTATTAAATATGTAGTATGCTGCAATATTGTGAACTTGTTATAATTCCTTATGTTGTTTTTTCAACTTTGAATGCCTGATACTAATCCAAACTCCAAAGTAAACCTATTTATTCCTCAAAGCCTCCTATGATTCTTATGGGCTAAAATCCTTATAAAAGCTATACCATATATTACAATATCATGTTTATATGAGATTGAGGGTTGACACTTTTTTCCCTGGTTTGTTTTTATTACATTATCAGTTTCAAATTGAGCCATATTGGTTTGGGGAAAAGGTCGGCCAAGTGACATAACTCTCTTCATCTCCCATAATGTTTTTCATCTCCAAACTTTAGATGCATTTCATAAAGTATACAAATGGGAATTTACTCCATACTGGGATTTGAAGCTCTCAACTGCCTCTGCTTACAAAGTCAATATCCCGACTCGCATCCTTCACCTTTTGAGGGTCTCTCTGTCTCAACAAAGTCTCAAGCACCTAAAAAAGGTAAGGGAATACTTCTATTCCTTTAAGTACGGGCACATAGGCCTTAGCTGATCCTGAATATTTCAGGGATGCCTTAATGCCTGAATTAAACAGATTCCTGCTAAAAGTTCTCCCCAAAAAGCTTCCAATAATAAATAGTACGAATAGAGAAGTGATAGATTTGAGAAAGGAAAGCTTACAAGCGTATAATTGTTGCATTGTGGAAGTTGAATGAAGGCCCTTTAGGACAAATGGGCCGAGTCAGTCAGAGTGTTGAGTTGAGGATCAGTATTGTACTAATAGTAACGTACTATGAAAGAGCAGTCCCAGAAACCCAATCCAATGTTTAAGTGTTGGAGCAAATGGCTTTTTGAGGAAATAACAGCTGCAAATGCAGTGTCACCTCATCAAAATACACTTTATAAACACTTGAAATTATCCATAAGCTCAAGAATAAGCTAGAGAGAAAATTTGTTAAGGGGTCAGCCCTTTGAATCGAATGTTATTTCAGCTGTCGCTCATTAACTACTACCAATGTAGGGGCTGGAAGGGGGGGGATATGCATGCACTTATTTCAATTTTATTCTTCTCACACCTCTAATCGGTTCCTCTATTTCAATACCCTTCAAATGATATGCTAATCGAGAAACAGATCATCCAATTTGCACACATCCCACCCGTTAATATTTACATTGTTGGAGGAGAAAAAGTAAGGCCCCTTTGGAGTTTTTTTCAAAATTGCCAAAACCAAAAGAGCTTGAAACTTGAAAGCCTTCCGATATATTAAATGTGTGAAAAATTTAATATAATTCCATTCCTTCTGTTATCTTTTTTCATCATGGAAGCGTGTCAACCCTAAAAAATGAAGAATATATCATATATTTAAATATTTACTTATATACTCTATAATATATACGATATATTGTACATACTACTACTACAATGCGCGAATGCGCGAATAACGTAAATACTAATACTTGTGCTGTGTGGAATTTCAATTTGCTCCGTATTTCCTTATCCAGAATGAAATAAAATACATATCTGTATGCTTAAAGCATGGGGGTCTTGAGCCGTTTGACATCACAAGGCGAAGACTGACTGGCAGGCATTCGGTTTTGAATTTTTTAGCAGTCGGTGCAAGTTGGAGGAAAGTTAATAATGCTTTTGATACCTACCAACCGTGAATAATCTCTTAAACACTTTTCTCCATTGAAGTGCGATTCGTCACATATTTCATGTTTCAAAGGAAATTCAAATATCTCTGATTTTAAATTTAGATATTTTAAATTTTTAAATCTTTTTATAATTCACAAGCATGTAATTTTTAATTTTAATTATATAATAATATTTGCATATAGGTAAAATATTGTATTACTTGTTTACCATTGAAGAGAAATTGCTGTTCAAAAAATTATATCTGACCATGTATTGTACTAACAATACAATAGTTCTTGTATTAAAAAATGCATATTCATATTTAATATTCATTAGTAACTCGATCATCAACCCCTATGTTCTCAAGTTTCGAAATATTGAGCGGAAGTGAGTAGTTTCATAATATGCTCCCTCATATGTAAAAACAAATATTGAATGAATTACATAAGAGAGATATAGTACGAGTATTTCCTTTTATAATGCAATGCACATGTAGCATTATTGTAGAATGTAGATGGGTATTTTAGATATTAGATGAGATTCTAAGAAATGTGAAACTATTTTCAGGCCTCGGATCAAAGTCAAAAGGCTCCGAAATATTTAGTCAAAGACAGAGCCGCAAAGAAATTCATTAGAAACGCCCTAATCATATGTCTAGTGTTTGTCGTATACTGATCCTGAATACTCCTGTCTTATATGTATACTGTAGCTTAGATCTATTAGTAATAGAACACACATTAATAAACCCATATGATATATAAATCAGATTTGAGATACTTGAGATAAAAGAGCTCGTAAAAGGAGCACATGGATAAAGTCTTTGACTAATTTTATAGGAATTACTTATCGCCCGAGCCTTGCTTCTCGTTAGTTAAAACTTGGG
Organism: Megalothorax incertus; assembly: GCA_036507255.1. NCBI lineage: Eukaryota > Metazoa > Arthropoda > Collembola > Neelipleona > Neelidae > Megalothorax > Megalothorax incertus. The sequence goes on along the minus strand of JAAZTK010002913.1, from coordinate 761 downwards.
AAGGGTGATGAAGGTGTCGATAAGCAGAGAGGCATTTAGAGGCGGCTCAAAGCTCGGCCAGGTTTAGGGCTCATTAAAACCTCCATTTTAATACCCTTTAATTCCCCCGGTTCTCCTCTTTGATTTATATCTGAATGTGCCTACACATTTATCCCACCTTTCCTCTTCCTCCTCCCACCCACTCCCTTTAGACTTTAAAGTTTGACCCCTTGGATTCTTTGAGAAAGAAGGCAACTGCTTCCGCCGCCTATTTGTTCACACCCGACCGTCTGATGATAATACAATAATTCATTCCAGAACCTTTTTTAAATTGGAACTAACCCTTTATATTTTGTTACCAATATCTTATATTGTACTTTTAATTTACACCATTATATTTATATATGGCCTAGGACCCTAGGTATCAAAATCATAACATGGGGGATTCTTATCCTTAAAACTGAGTTGAAGGATCTTGATTAATTTAAAACCCACCGAGTAATAATAAAGTGGGAAATCATCATAAGAGCTTTAATCTTGGGAAAACACAAGCATGGTACTTTATACTATTGATATAACCCTTGCGATATAACCCTTATGTTTTATTTAAGAGAACCGACCAATTTCAATCTATTCGTACTGATACTACAATAATGTAGTAGGTAATCCAAAAATAAAGGGGCAGAAGCCTCGAATTTCATGAAAGAAACCATCAATCAACCTATAGTGGCTATTCGAATCGGACCTCCTCCAAGGAACTCATCACATCCGCAGCTCAACTC
>JAAZTK010002912.1:0-10244 GCA_036507255.1 Megalothorax incertus | reverse complement strand
AAGGAGGAGGAGGAAGAGGGAGGCAGGAAGGTACAATCAAACCCTTGGGCAAGTAGCCACGCTCCAAATCAGAGTATCTCGCCCGCGCCGTCTTAATAATACCCTTTGAATTTTTACACTTAACTCGAGCAACCCCGGCCTTAGCTAACAACAAGGATTAGCTTTACTTTTAGCATTGGAATTGTAGTATTAGATAGAAACAGGCCGATCCATAAAAGTGTCTTGCAAGAGAGTTAGAGTAAAGTATTTTATGGGGCCGTGTTCTGGACTTGAGAGGCCAGAATGATATTGGCCGTCCACTTATTTTATTCCATCTTCTATTGTACTATGTACGATAGTAGTGTCCATTCATTTCAGATACAGACAGAGTTTTAGAAAAAGAATTTTCTGCGGGGAAAAATGTTTTTACTTTATGGTATGCGTATACGGATAGGAAGAAGGGCAAAGGAGCAAGGATCTTGTGTTATCTTCTAATGGAGATGAAGAGATGGTTTTATTGCTTTCCCGATTCCTTGAACAACTCTTGGAGCCTTAAATACTCAGAGTCTCTTCCTCCTCTGGACGAATGGCCATCGTTGATCTCCTCCCGACTCGGAGTTTGGAATTGACGCTCACCAGCAATCTATTAGTGGAGAAAGAGGAGGCTCCGAGGATCTTTGGGGTTCGCGTGATCTCCAGATATAACCCGGATAAAACCCAGGCTTAGCCACTTTATTTGGGGGTGGCCAATCCATATCTGGAGATGAGAGTTTTTTCTTATTTACGATGCTACTGGAACTCTTTAGAAATATCTGTAGTTAGAATGGATCATTGCTATATGTAATGCATATTTACATGTACTTGTAGAGCTGTTTTTGGGAGGATTTTTTGGAACTTTTACACTGAGGGTGGCTCGTGTCTTGGGAGAGCAACGATCAACAATACTTTAAACAATTGTATTGTAGTAATATACAAGCAGGTGTACTTTTGCATTTGGAGGTTGTTTCTCCGTTCATTAGGGAAGAGGGAATCTTAAGTAGATTGTCATGTTTCTCCCTCTTTTTCGTAGCTATTCACCTGGAAATATGCTCGTACATGCAAGCTACTTATGAGGAGAAGCGAGGTGTGATGGATACTGATGAGATTATATTAAATGTCCAATTAGGCCCATTAGGTTTGGAGATCCTCTGCTGATAAGCTGAGTTCCCTCGCTCATTTGGACCAAAACGGCTGCATTAAGCATTTATAGGTGGCTAAAGCACCTGAATACGAAGTGTCCTATTAATACAGATATTCCAAAGAGTCGAAATAGAGCTCTTCTTCCCAGGGTTGATATTACAATATATCAGTAGTAGTATGATACAAAAGGTGAAGAGTAACAGACTTTATAGTATCTTTTAGCATAGCTCTAATGAGCAAACTGAATCAAATCAAGGAAAAAACTGCTGAGGGTAATCTGATCGAATGTAATCTTTATAACCACGTAATTACACACTAAATAAGCGAGTAGTAGAAGCTCCTTTGCATATGTATTGTATCCGTATACCTAACAAACTGATACTGTGAGACATTGACAAAGATTCCCCTATCTATAGGTAAATTTACTCCACTCTAGCGTGGGGATATTATTATAAATGAGAATTCTAATGAAAGTAGATGATCTTTCTTATCGACAATTTAATCAGCACACCATCTCCCTTCCCTCACTCTCTTCCTCCTTAATGCTCATTGCCCTCAAAAAGCCCCAGTTCATTTACTTGAATGGGTTTACATTAACGAACCCCAATTTTACTTATACCTATAAGGCCCTGCCCTACGAAGAAATGTCAACTCTTCATTACCTTCGTCTCAATCACTCTTTACAACTCAATAAACCGAACCCACCAGCCATCTCCTCTAGCTCTTTTTCCCCCTACCTTCCTCCAGAATTAAGTAATGACTCTCGAGTCCCAACCAGAACTCAAATCTCGGGGCTCTTTTTTATATTCTCTGGGCCCTGCCACGTTTATGATCCCACTCGCTGACTTCCTCCTGAGTCCTGACTTATGGCTGTGGGAGCGGTAAAGTGTCGATGCAGGACGAGGACAAACCTTTCCTCTCAATATTGCTCCGAGGCTTGTCTTTCGACTTAAGAGCAACACCTTATTAACAAAGGAAATAAGTCAAAGCTCTATGCATATCTTCTTATTTGCGATCGCAGAGGTCCCAACCGCTCCGCTCCCCTCAATTTCCTTTTACTTGCAAGTTTACTACCTCCCCGCAAAGCATAAATTGTGTACAATGTAATGCATACCTTTTATAACCCGAGTTGGGTTTGCTTTATGACCGGGACCAAGTTCTATTCAGATGTAGGTACTATTCAGAGATAGTGCGATGAAAGCCGCCGACTCAGCTCAAATCAAGTCATCACTCTCGCACATTTCAGCCTCTTCCTTCCTTACCCCTCGTACGAGCAAGTCTTTAGATCTTTTAATTAGTACCGACTAAAACATTTATAAATCAATCTCGTATCCCAGCAAATCTTGGTGGATAAGCCTTCCCTTTGGGTTTTGCCGAATAATCCTTGAATGCGCCACCAAAAAGGATTAATATCTGAAGCACAGACCTCCCCTTTGAGCTTTGAGAAGTGCAAATAAATGTTGTGGCAGCCGAGGAGGAAGGCAGAGATGGATTTGAATTTGAATTCTGAATTGAGATCGAGATTGAGATTCCGTGAGTCGGGGCTCGGGGCCCCGTTGCAGAGCAGGTTCGTGAGAGAATTAGTGGAGCCCTTATCTTGCCCCCACTGAGAGCTCTAATTCCAATACATAACATATGAGGTTTGGGCTTATACTACGCAGACTTGACTTTGAAATGTAAAATTCGCAAGGACTTAAGATTGAGAATGTGCTCAAGTTTTAGAGTTATTGAAATATTTTACGAAGGAATATACGATACATACGGTTTTATATGCGGCAAAAACTCATTGGGATTTAACTACTCCTGAGTAAAGCAGTAGAGCGCATTTATCGTACTAGGTTTTAATACTTGATGTGTTTTGGCATTTTGCAGAGAGACTCGGCAAACTAATCCATTTAAACCATAACATTTTATTTTGAAACATTTACATTTACTCAAGTACTCAACTACTCACATGACCTTTTCACTCCAGTCTCGTTCTGCACTGGTAAAAACCGTATTTAATTTCAATAGCATCGAGGCTTGCATGAGAACTGCTTTGGTTGTAAATTTAAACTCACGATTTGAAACCTGGCTCAAAAGTGGGTCCACTTTAAACCTCTTTTAAGTATATTGGGGGCCAATAAAAAGTGGAGGATTTACACCGCCCGATTCCTTCGCCTTTTCTCGGGCTAGGCAAATTCAATAGGACCTGCTCGAAGAGCGAAAACTGCCACCAAAGCTTTTTCCTTTATTAACTTTTTACGACAGGTTGTTGACTATATGGTGATTGAAGGGGCGGGGATGGAATATGAAACGTTGCTGGAAAGACGAATCTTTTCATATGCCAAGAATCACATATGGAAATTGTGAGAAAAAAATCTATTCCGCTTTCAATCCTCCATGAATATGACTTTATTGGACTGTAAAATATGCTCAAAGGCAAAGAAAGGATAGGGGGACGAGTGTTTATGTTGCTACGGAGAAGGCGCATCAAATTGCAAAGGACAATTTGGGAGGCTATGTGATATTATATAGGGTGGGTGTCACCGGGAAATGTTCTTCAATATCTAATATGTATACTTGTGGCGGAATTGGGCAAGGGAGGGCCCGAGTAGTATTACGAGTAGTATTTTTCAAAGTGTCGTAAACTTTTTCACCATCTTCGACTCAAAGAGAAGTGAGAGATCCCATCTCAAGAGTTATTGTAGGGCTGGGCGCTCCCGAGTCCCGACCAAAACTCTCGAGAGAAGGGTCAAAACTGAAATGTCTCGCCTTCACCAACAATATATGCAGTAATGGGGGAATAGCTGAGGAAAAGCCGAGGTTTAAACAAATGGGAAACAATGTTCCTAGAGATCCCTCAATTCTTCTAAATGTGCATCTCCTTTCTCGCTCCAAATGGGCGAAGGCTTAAATTTTAAAGTGTTGCTTCTTCTCAAGATGAACACAGTCTTAAACAACGAGACCCCCACGGGTTCCGAGATCACAGGTGCCTAGCGGACAAGACTCGATCCTCCCATTACAATATTGTTTTTCAAAGACCTCACCTCTGCCCAGATCTTCCTCCTTCGAAAAAAGAGAGGAGTAGTTGTATTTTCTTCTTGTGTACGGCCGGGAACAATGCCCATCATCAACAAAGGACTGCTGCTGCCAGGAAAAAAACAGGAGGTGGAAAAATTGAAATGTATCATTTATCAAATGGGGCATATCTGCTCCGACCATCTCCCCCTTTCTTCCTTATTGCTAGAGTTCGTGGATAATATCCTTATTCTTAAGTGTGATTCGATCTGGACAAGTCTAGGCTCTTGAGTCAGAATAAAAAGAGCCCTTGAAGCGACTCCTCCAAATGGAGAAATCAAAAAGAACCCCTTAATTCGGCTTAATATCCGAAAACACTCGAATTAGGAATGGTTATTGTCCCATTTTATTAAATTTTATACAATTTGTTCCACAACAATCAGAGTATGATGCCGGCTGGCTGGAAATACCTGGAGGTTGTAATAATATAATTTCAAAGGCGGAGAGAGGGAGGAGGGAGAAGGGGTGAGAAAAGTGAGTTTCAAATTTCACAGGAAACAGTAGCACTAATGTCATCAAGTAAAAGAGGAGGGAGACAAAGAATTCACTTCAAATGGGCTAAGAACATGTAATAAATGCTATGGCCTAATTTCATTGTCCTAAGGTTCGAATATATACCTCGTACGACTATCTTGAAAAAGGGAGAATTTGGGTTTATTTACTGATACTTTTGGAAAGTGTTTTCTTTCGCACTCGAATAAAATTTTATTATACGGACTGTATCGAGTACGAGTATTTAGCAAAGATCAAAAATATAATAAAAGGGTTAAGTCGGTGTCGGCTCGATTGGAATTGGGATGTTCATATCCTGAAGAACTTCTCGAATGCATTTCAATAAGTGTTTCATGTCCTCTGGGAATAAATCCCTATAATTTCAGGTGTCAATTATTACACTTTGCATAATATGTATTGAGGTTAAGCTTTGAGGTTACCCGATATTTCCAATTCGAAAGCAATCCGCATTCGTCACTTTGCCCGGATATATCAATTGACCTGTAAACAAACAAGCTTAATTGTAACGAGAATATTCTTTCTAGGTTGGACTTCGAGAAGATCTTGAATAGAAAAATTAATTATGTTGTTCCTAAACCAAGAAACACGAGGCTTCAAATGAGTCTACATTGCTCTAAATAAATTAATTACGGGAGCCACAAACAAGCTTAATTTATGGCAAAGCACTAGGATAAAACTCTTTGGCTTATTTACCCCTTCTTTCCATCTCTTTATTATCTAGTTATACCTAAGCTANTAAGTTATTATTCATGGCTTCTTCTCTTCGTTAGCTCCACTTATTATCACATACTTAAACATCCCCAAGCAATGTTTATACCAATTACCCTCCGTTTGTGCATACATTAAAAAAGTGTAGCTTGTTAAGGGAGTTTCTGATACCCTAAATCTTTGCTTCTTTCTTTAAACTCCCTCAGAGAGAGAGAACTCATCCAAGCATATGCCAAGAATCACATATGGAAATTGTGTGTAAAAAAAATCTATTCCGCTTTCAATCCTCCATGAATATGACTTTATTGGCCTGTAAAATATGCTGGCAAAGGCAAAGAAAGGAGAGGATCGAGTGGGGGACGAGTGTTTATGTTGTACGGAGAAGGCGCATCAAATTGCAAAGGACAATTTGGGAGGCTATGTGATATTATATAGGGTGGGTGTCACCGGGAAATGTTCTTCAATATCTAATATGTATACTTGTGGCGGAATTGGGTTTGCAGAGCAAAAGGGGAAGAATAATTATCAAGATTCAAAGCATTGTGAGCTTAGACCTTAGAAAGTTCATTATTATTTGAAGAATAGGGAGGCAAACATAAGAGTTTAAACTCCCAAGGGCTTTCCACATCCCTTAAATCTCTTAATTAATAAAGTAGCAAGTCTCCTTCCTAACTTTTTTAGGCTTTAGCACAGGTCCCAAGGACCAGCAATAATATTTACAAAACTCAAAGTTCTTAAACTTGAAACAATGAAAGTTAATGAGATTAAGACAACTTTGAAATTAGCTCAATGTGAAGCTAATTAAGTTAAATTCTCTTAAATTCTCTTACCCTTATCCGATAGTTTGTTGTAGAATTCTTGGAATTGAAAGTTTGGGTGACTCGGATATCGAAATGAAGTAATGATATGCCCATCTAATATTTTTATAAATATTTTATTAAGTATCGTATTTGCAAGGAATCAAATACACAAATACACCAAAAGAGTACCATGCTCGTCGGTTACAAAGCGTGTGAATCCCAGTTCTGCCATCCCTTCTTTGATGATTCTATTATTCTCTCGGTATCTTGAATTAGAAAGAGACATAATCATTAGCATTTGAGAGCCGAACCATCCTTATCTTAATGAGCCATCATGCTCCAAGTCCCCGGCTTGATAAGGCTAGCTAGGACGAGTAATGGGGTTCGTTTAATTTGTGGGAATCTTGCCCTAACCTTCGACTTCTGCCCTGGATTCCACCATCTACTTCTTCCAGCTCCTTTAAAGCTTCCATCAGCCCAAGAATTGAATGAGTTGGCGGCGTAAATCTAAATTGCCCATCAGCTTCCAGCCCCATATACTGTTCATAAAGATCCAGACTTAGAGATTTTGACCGCTCTTTACATTTCAAAAGGACGCTCTTCCGGGCAATGACAAATCCAAACCCTGGGACACCTTGAAGGCATTTATTCGCGGATGAGATTATGAAATCCACTGATGAATAGTCTGTGACAATTCCTCCAAAGCTGCAATTGGATAAAATATGTATAAATCATTTCGGATTTATTCAATGAATCGTATACCTGCTCATTGCATCAACAATGAATAGCATTTCCGGATTGATGCTCTTGATTCTTCTTCCAATCTCCTCCACATCATTGATAATCCCACTTGTCGTTTCGCAATGGACCAAAGCTACAGCCCCGAACTTTTTAGCGGGGTCACCCTCACAGGAAGCCAATTTTTGTTCTACGAGGTCTGGGTCGATTGTTTCATTCTCGGGAAATTCGAGAGATTCACTTGGAACGCCAGATCGCTCACAAATCACTTGCATTCGCCTCCTAAAAAAAAGAGTGTAGGTAATTAGAATTGAAGCTTACGAAGAACGAATTTTTGGATATACCCATAAGCTCCGCAAATCAGAATTAGGATCTGAAAAAAAGGGGGAAAGTTGGACCAAAAGTTCATTTGTCTTAATCATGGCTAACCTTTTTCTCTTGCCTTTGATTACTTCCGGCCTGTTGATTCCCCTCACAACTTGACCGAATTACAGACTCCACACTGGAGTCACATTAGATGAAATAATTAGCTTCCATTTTTTTAGATTTATATTTTACTCATGTTTTACCTGAATGTACCACTCCCCTGCATCAATATTGCAGTGTACTCCTCTGGATTTAAACCTGAGACTTCTACAAGCTTTCCTCGCACCCATCTCACAGAGTCAATAAATTCAATGTCTCTCGATCCAAGATCCTTTGAAGTTTGAATACCCGGGATGATATTGTTGAAATCAATACATATTACATATATTAAATTGTGAGAGTTTACCTTTGTAATAGAGTTTCTAACGCGTGTGCTCACGTTCAGAGGGCCAGGAGTAAATAGCTTTTTCTCTACAAATTATTGGTAAGAGTTTGTTAAATATATTGATAGAATCGAAAGATGAATTTATGAAAACCTTCTGATTGCATCTCGTTGCAATTGTAGATTTCAGTATTTTTGGAGCAAAAATGCAAACGAACGAATTGTAGGAAGAAGCCGGATGAACTCTTCTAAAAATATCTGATTTTCAAAAAGATGTGCAACTATCGTACTTTTATCAAAAATGGATATATGTATATCTTAAGTAACTGCAATCCTTCTCAATTTGAATCGATATATTTGAACAAATGGTATAGCCAGCCTGGACTTCTTTGTACGGTTAAGCAAAGTTTTATTATGGGGCATGTTATCTATCCTCCTCAATACTCAAATATTAAATTGAACTTGAATTTATGATATGAAAAAAGCCGAGTTCATGTACATATTTGATATATTTCTATTCCTCCGACAAAGCTGTAAATATCTCAGATTACACAAAATGTGAGATTAGGCAGAAAAAGGAAATCCGAGATAGTGTAATATACTTTATGATATATGATAAAACCGATATGTAAAGTAAATACGATATCTATACTTTCACAGATAAAGGGATTTAAAGATGTTCAAATAAAGAAACTAGGCTAGGCTATACCCCAAGCATCGTAAACTAAAGTGTCAATAAATTGAGAATATGCGGAATGCCGATAATTTAAAAATCATCAAAGGTTTCTCTTCATTGTTTAATTTACTCTTTAATATCGTATCATTACTATATTACAAGAGCTAATCGTAGTAATAATATTTAATTCTCAATCCTATACATTAAATATCAATTCTTATTCTAAAACACTTATCCTAATTTATACCGTACCGTCGACAATGCTCATGTAATTCTTTGATTGCATGTAAAGGTAACAATATGAATTATCTTTTAATAGTATTTTTAATAAACTGCAACATATTCTACGATTAATAAATACTTAACCTTAATCTTAATTAGATCGATAGCTTTAAATAAGTAGGTAGTTTTAGTTAAAAGAATTCTAAAAAGAGAGGAATCCCTAGGTAATTAAGTCTCATCTCGCTTAATACTTAATTTGGTTGATTCGATCCCTTAATTATTTGTTAATATTAGTTTATTAATTACAAATGAGTAGACTGTAGGAACAGATTCGAGTGACAGAGAAAGCGAGTTAAAAGGTTTAATTGATTTAAATAGTTCATTTGACCCCGTACTTCACTAGTAGTAGATTCATATGCGATATTTTATTCGGATACTTGTTGTTTCTCTTTCAGTTTTTAAATAGGATTAAAATTAACCATTGAATATGTTGTTTCAATACTATCTAACTAGCTACAATTTATATTTAATATATCTAATAGGCTAATGAAATGTGCGTAGGTAATGTAGTATAATATTAATAACTTTCTGTACTATGTAAAGGAAGTGTATCGTAGCGTCTATCGAATATCCGTAGTACAGAATCCAGATATATTAATAATTAATTGTTCATATGTATTGTAACAAGAGAATGTAATACGATAAATCCATAATTATAAAAACACTGTACACTCAATTCATCAATCTACAAAATGTAAATTACAAAAAAGGCTAGTGATTTACTGATATTCTTCTAAAATCTAGGTACGATTTAAAATCACATATTTATTAAGAAACGATACACCTCCTTTTTAATCCTTTAATTTGTAGCAAAGGAGTATACGCGAAGACTCGAAGTATCAGTAGTACCTTATCATTTCTCCCCTTTAATTTCAAATACTCATCACTCTTCTAAGGGTAGAATATTATATGTAATTTGAATTTTGTATGAATTTCCTAATTAATCTGTATGATATATGCATGGATTGATTATAGTATCTAAAAGGTTTATGTATTTTACCATGTAATGTCATTGTTGCTTAAAAAAAAGAAACGAAAAAATAAATAAATGCACAAAAAAGAAACGGGGTTCGAAAACAAGATCGCGAGTCCAGTTCTAGACATTGAATAAAAATGATTTTGGGTTTATTATTATTAATTATTATTTTAGGTAGTAGTTTAGACAAATAATAAATAATCATATCTGCATCATCAATTGGGTAAAATTAAAAATTATCGTAGGTTAAAATTGTCGAGACGAGAGTAGTATGATATATGTAACTTAGGTAGGTAGGTGTAGAGTAAAAAAAGGCCAAGACAAAAGACCGAGCTTTCTCCTCCTCTTAATACATTCATCATAATCTTATACTACTACATATTAGATAGGTACATTACTTAAAATAATTTAAATTATTATAAAGATTTATAAATACTCCTACGAGGTTACATTTTTTCTTGATAAATAATAATAATAATAATAAGGTATTTGTTTTGCTCATTTTTTTGGAATTCGATCATATTCAAAAAATCCTACATCCAAGATCATTAAGTACGGCTACCTATTGTATAGTATATTGATATA
>JAAZTK010002911.1:0-10245 GCA_036507255.1 Megalothorax incertus | reverse complement strand
CTTTTTTCTTTTCCAGAATAAACTTCTCGCATTTTCCTTCAGCACTCTTTTATCCAAAGTATTTGCTCGGCACAAATGGGAGCACATATTATATTTCATGGGGAAATCCCTTTATATGCAGAATTTAAAAAGTAGAAGGAAAATTATAATCCTCTTTGTATTTTCCCTTATTTTCCTACTTAGCAGGGAGTGCCATATAACTCTAATAGAGTTCTAAATAAAATGAACAACTGTTTTTATCTTGGAACCTTTTCCCTCTTACTATTTGATTCTCAGATACTGGTTCTCAGATACTGGTTCAAATGTGTAAGCCTCAAATGATATTTTTAACTAATACTGAAGATATGTCTCAAATATAGGTAAAACACTAATAACTAAACACATCTAAAAGGAAAGTATTAGTACTCTGAAATCTAGATTTATTATGGGGGGAAATGCCCCACGTTTAATTGGCTGGATTTTTTTAAAATTTTACTATCATATCTACCCTAAGTATCCGTATTTGTATGAATAATATACCGTATTATTGATCTATACATTAATATATATTCCATTTTATATGTATAAATTCCCCACCTCTTATTAATCCCAAGTGCCTTCTAGCTTTTGGTGGTGATAGTGCAGTGCAAAAAAATTCAAAGGCTCCAAATGAGCATTTTCCCTTAATTAAAATGCGCTCTAGACCCCTTTAAAGATATTGCTACTATCCCTGTTGCCCCAGGAGGTTTAAATAGGATTAATTTAACGAGGAGTGGGAAAAAGTTCATTTCTTCTCTTCTTTTCTATTTTTCTAGGAAAGATTTCCCGAATGAACTCGGGGTTGCTTGAAGCTTCTGTTGCAGGCGAGAAAGCATTTAAAAGTACTTGCTCAAAGTGAGAATTAAATTAGGAGGAGAATCCTACACGCGTTTCTCGACTTCTTGCAAACGGCTCTTGCTCTCTTGTAGTAGTAATACTAATTAATTTATCTTCAGTAATAAAGAAGCTCTTGAAATAAATTTAGATAAATTAGGGGAGCTCAACCAGTAACTATTTTATCCGGACCACTATCTCCATTTCTTTGTCCTAAGATTTTAAATTTCACAATTTGCAACCGTCTCCCTTGTTAATATTGCACACCCATAACATTTTACAATATTAAGAAGAAAATGAAGTTCATCTCATTAAGGAGAATAGGCAAAATCACGGTTCAAATTTTACAACAAAATTATTCATTAGGAAGAACTAGACTAGGGTGATTGGGGAAAGGTACGTCATATCAGCTTTTTGAACCCATAAAGTAATAAAAGTAAAGGAATTGCTGGTAGTTAAACTTGAATGAGATGGCTTAATTTTCGACATGGTTAAAATAATAAGGAAATACATGGATTCATTCTTCTGTTGAAACTTTCTCTTTGCTTCAATAGGAATATATTCGCAAGGGGGGGTTCCAAAATGGTAGCATGTATGGGCCATCTCACCTATCAGCTCCCATTATTGCATAAATTGATGTTATGGTCCTTCTCCTTTCATTTTTATGCTCTATTTGGCTTTTACCATTGACTTCTAGTTCTGAGAGAGGAGCAAAGAAGGCCGGCTTTAGGGTTTCCATTCAATCGAGTATTTTATAGGATGCTGTAGGAAGGAAACTCTTACTCTTCACCTTCACTCCAATTCCAATTCCTTAGCCCCATTCAGATTCAATTTACACGGTCAATATAGATAGGCTTTTACATACTAGCAATCCTTACTATCTAATAAGGGTTCTATCCGAAGGCCCGGATATCCGAAGCTTTCGGATATCCGTCGGATCGGATCGGATCGGATAATAAAATATTCCAATCCGAGAAGCTTCGGACCGGATAATTTTCTTGGATTATCCGACCGGATCAAAATATCGGTTATCCGAGGATATCCGTCGGATATCCGATGGCTGTTTTTAGCCCCATTTTTAACATAAAATAATGATTTTTTGAAAATTTTCTTCATATTTGAAGCTTTTTAACAAAATTCCACATTTTTTAAAACAAAAAGCGGTGTATTTCTAGAAAAATGAGGTTAATATATGAAAATAATTTTCTATATTGTACAATATAGCATTCGAATTTTTTTGATAAGATGAATTTATATGATAAATATCTAGGTCTTAACCTGATCCTATCATTTAAGATCATTTTTACTAATGTATGGGTACACTCATTGTACAATAACTTCAATGTTTTTATTGTACCTCTTTGTAGGATTTTTCCAGGTACTTACATTATATACAGATATCGTATACTTTTGATTCGCATATTCAATTCAGAAATGTATATTTCTATATTTTTAATTGCTTTTCATAGATTGACAATGGATTATAGAATGTATGAATTCAAAAGTATACAATATTATTATTGTAAAATATTTTCCAAAGTCGATATATGGCATTTATATGCATATTTTTAATTATCCGCGGATCATTCGGATATCCTCGGATATCCGTCGGATCGGATCGGATAATAAAATTCTCGATCCGTGATCCGATCGGACCGGATAAAAAAAGGCCTGATCCGATCCGGGCGGACCGGATAATTTTGATTATCCGGTCGCGACCGTCGGATAGAACCCTTACTATCTAATACTACTACGCCTACATCTACTAATACGTAGAGTAGACAGTTCAATGGCAACTCTTTATGAGAGAATCAGAGTAAACTCTTTCAAATGAAAAGCATCGACGTAATACTACTAACAGAATAGATCTTTCGAATTTCCATTGAATAGAGTCCTTTCAAAGTAGACTTGTTCCTGAACTTTAAAGATGTATACGCTTTTGGTTAAAGAAATTTAATCACCGCCACCACCATCCAGACTAGAAATATAGTATTACTGAATCTAATCCGATTTACCTGGGATTTTGATTAGGTGATTTTGAACTATTACAACTAATTAGGCTCAAATCAAACACCCTCCCTTCCTTTATAAGAGATTCGATTAATGGATGCGATGATTGAATTTATCAGAGTCTTGGGTTTAATTGAGCGAAAGATTTTTAGGCTAAATGGACGATATTACAGCTATGCAAGATTTTTATATAAAATAAGCCTGAAGTTAAAACTCAATACTTTTGAACACTTTTTACATTGTATATTATTTCTATTATTTCCAATACTGATAGTCTGATAGAATAGAAATAGTTAGGTAGCTACTCTGCAGAGTACGAATACTTCAAGTAATCCGAGACTAGGATTCGAATCCTTTAGAGTAATTCGAGAGCATGGGACTGGAAGATTAGCAGTTAAAAAACGGAGGGTGGGGATCGAGCCAATTTTGAATTGGGATTTGGGACCAGAAACATCTCTTTCGGGCAGCCTACCCATTTTCAATACTAATTGATTGCACTACTGGCTCTTCTAATACTGATCTCTAAAAGTAGGTCCATTTGCATTCGAACCGTTACTATTCCTATTAGATAATATCAGAGAAACGAGCACATCTCGCAATCTCTACTCTGGCGGAAATTCAATAATATTGCTAAATTGGATGAGTGGGTACTCTAGAGGTTCTCGAAACCTTGCTTTTTGGCCCATGTTTTAGCTTATTTCAAATGGGAATAATTAAAATACTGAGAATCCACAATGATTTGAAAAAACCCCTTCAAATTTTGGCTGGAAATTTGCCTTTCAGTCAAAAATTTTCGAAATGGGAGTTGACTAACCTCCCTTTGTGTTTTGGCATTAGTACAATAGTAGTTCGTAATCCTAAGAGTACTCTAGGTATACGTGAAGTAATATATCTAAAGGACATCCCACCAAAACATGATCATGGTCTTGTTTCAAAACCAATTCGTCCTCCACTATGCATATACTATTACTTTGTGTATATCCAGAAGGCCTCATAGCACCCTTGACATTTCCCTCTAGAAATAAATGAACCTATAGCATATTGCCGAATAACCTATGCGTAAGAGTCTAGACGATATATACGATTACGTACGTAGTACGTACTCTTATTGATATAAATTCGCGTATTCATATACATAGTATCACTAATGAATTTAACAATTTGCAAATACTGACGAGTTGGCGATTCTTATCCATTAGTTTCAAATGTCCTTCTCCCGTCAAACTTTTTCTCAATTGTCAGCCCATTACGGATATTATGCAACTGTCCATTTTGTATTATTATTGTATTACATACTATAAATTCATATTTACAGCAATACTGAATAAACAAGCATATTTTTAAAGGCATCACAATTCATATTGCCTTATATTTCTCCTACTAGTAAATTAGTCAGATTTTCAGAATTTCAATGTCTGTAGCTTGGTTTTTTGGCGTACTGTATTAAGAATGCGTGGTAATGTAGCCAAAAAGGCCTGGAGAAATTTAATGCAAACATGTATTTAATACATATACTACCTACTAGTGCCTAGTAGCACCGTCAAGTCGCGAGTTTCAGTTTTGAGAACTTTAAAGAGTGTGTTTTATGCATTGGAAGGGGGAGACATTAAGAGCATATATTAAGTCCAAAGGGCATTACTTAGGATTAGTATTAGTAATAGATATATGTAGTAAAAGTAGGAATGTAGGATTTTCTGGAGAAACATAAAAAAGTAGAGAACTTATAATGGTTATAATAGAACCACCACACCCAAGTCTATATAATGAAAGCAATGCCGAAATGAATTTGAAATTCCATTCCTACTTTTTTATTGGATAGCATTGGCCATTTTCCATAAATAAAAACTATTATAGTGAATTTCCAAACTGGTATTAAATAAGACTGTTATGAGCTCTTATGGTCACTCACCGAGATTTACTCTGACTCAACTGCATTAGAAATCCCACACGAAAACCTCCCATAAATACACCAGAGACCATTACCCGGTTGCATATCTGCAACTGCTTTCTCCCCCTTTATTGACAGGCAAAGCCATCTCAAAATATCTCTCTTTATACAAAGTATATGGCGTATAAAGGCTGTGTAGAAGAGTTACAGGAAGGAGGAAAACAAGGACATGATTCTGGTCCCAAGTAAATCTCACAAGAAGGAGGGAGATGAGCCCCACTGGAGATAATCTATATCCATTACTGTGGTAAGAGGGCAAAGGATTTTTTAACGAATTGATCGTTCAATCATCGAGCAACATTCATTCTCATTATCCTAAGTTTGGGAAAACTTCATCCCTTGTCCGCATCGGAGGTCCTCTTTCAAGGGAAATGAGCTTACGAGTATTGATTCTCATCTTGGGAAAGCCCAAGCGGATGATATAGACCTACTTTCATGATTAGGTTTGCTATCAGTGGTAGTACTACAAAGGATAAGACACTAATACAATGCAATGTATCCGTAGTATCCGTATTAGTAATAAAGCATAATATTGTATATCGTAGTATCAGGAATACTACAAGTAATCCAAGTTATGAAGATGCCAAAATCTCCGAGTTTCTCATCCCAGATTCCGTCTGGGATTAATATCAACTCTCTTTGCTTACTTTCACGTTCATTTCTCGATTACTAAAGTGATATCGGATTCAGTAAATATATTGTATATGGTTTATAAAAGCGATTTTGTGGATCCGATATTTTGAAGTGAGGATTATTTAATATACACAATTTATTGTTAGAAATTGGAGCCTAAGGTAGATACGAACTAGAGCATGTACTAATACTAGTATATTGTTCCAGCTCGAAGCTCATTTTGCTTTCTCTTCTGGTCCTGTCAGAGAGCTCTCTGTTTTTAAAAAATTGTCCCCGAAACTTTGGTTCCCATTAGGCAACCTCCCAATCCATTTCCACCGCTCAACACACACAATGGCCTGCCCAAACTTTTAAGTATCTTTTAATGTGCCATTCTAACGAGTTTGGGGAGATGGAACCCCAACAATACATATCAGTACATATATTGCAAGTACATGGACAACTAAGGATAAGAATAAATCAGGGGAATATCCGATGTTGTACCGTCGAGTTGGATTTAGAATTTATAATTTTAATGTTTGCAAAACTTTGTAGGATATACCTAATGTTACTGTATGTACTACTACTATATCATATACCTACTATTCAAAACAAGATTCCATTGATAATAAATTTCGTATCTTCATTTTGTAAAAACTAAAATGGTATACAATAGGGAAAATATTTATACCCTACTACAAAATTTTAGATAGGAAAAGAAATACTCTAGAGGATTTATTTAATTAGGAATTTTTACTAACACAAAAGTATAAATAGGTAATAATGTTCCAAATATAATACTCGGAGATATAACTCGGGCTCAAAGAGCACTAAACTTCTATGTATTTTATAGTTTCTTGAAATTCCGATATTTTAATGCTTGAACGAGTGATCAACTGGAAATCTGTAAGCTATATTGTACTACTACAGACTAGCTTAGATATTTAGATATTAGTGCAATAGATAGCTGTAAAGATATATTTGTAATAGGGTTAATATTGTACGATATATAATATTGTATTACTACAACGATACATACCGTATGTATGGGCGGTCTTTTCACATGCTTACTTGCCAAAGGGGAAGAGATTCAGAAAACCGCTAGATTATACAATTCGCGGGCACTCTTTCATCCACCTAGCCGAGCCAATCTCCTGAAAATATATATTCGTGAGACGATAATTAATTCTAAAATTCTGATTTCTAATTTCCTCTGTCATTTACGAAAAGCATTATCGATTGTGTGGGCATCATACTATTATACGACTGTATAATATAATTTTAATATTGTACTAATATTATACTTACTAATATTGTACATTTTAGTAAGTAGGGTATACTGATAGATCTAGTAGAATTAGCACATTTGTACAGATATATAGCTGTTTAACATTTAAATAGTATATATTATAATATCGCAATTATCAAAATTTATTTATACTCATCCTGGGAATTTTCGCAATTCATAAATTAGGTATACCCCTAAGTATGGACCATGGTAGTACTACTTTGCTATTAGTATTATAATATGTAGAGGTAGCCGGATAGGATACATTTGTTTCGGCCCTATTGGGTTTTGTGTGTAATTTAATTTTAGGTGATTGCAATAAAAATTCCCCATTAACTTAACTAAGAGAGACATTTTCAGTTAATTGACGCAGTTTAACTCTCCAATGTGTAGAATAGCTTTAAATGTGCTACATAAAATGAGCTGAATGTGTTTATACTAGTTGTAATCATGTAGAGCTTGGGCCGTTGATCCGAAACACTTATTGTGGAATAGCTGGGCTGGTCATTTGGGCTGAATTTTGTCGAGGAGGAGCATGTGGGAAACCGCAACGGAGATTTAATACACGGAATATGAGCCCACGCTAATACTTTCACAGGGCTTTGCTGTAGCCTTTTGGGCCAAATGTTTTACTGTATTACTACTACTATTCGGCTTACACAAAATGAATTGGGAGTTGGCGAAAATAGTGGGGATGCATGTTTAAAGGCCATTAGGGAGTAGAATGCGATATCTTTGTGAAGAGATTCATGTAACCCGTTCCCCCCAACCAAAACCAAATCATTCCCAATTCGCAGCCTTTTTAAATTAGACCACCCGATTTCTTTTTTAAAATATACACATAACTTTCCCTTGTGCAATGCAATGGTGAAAGGAGTAAATCAAATCTCAGTCAGGCTTTAAATTCAATAAATTGTCGATGGAATTTAGTATTAGTATTGCCGCAGACTCAAAATATATTTAAGTATTACGCCAATGTAACTACTTATATAATATTTCGGTGCGTTAAAGATTTGCATTCCAATTTAGGTAACCATTTTGTATGATATTGTATATTCAGATTTTACTATTCTTTTTGGATTTGAATCCAGAGAGAAATAAAGGAGTTCACGAACAGTCCTAAATACCCAATTGTACATATTTCCGAGTTTTATTGGAATGGTAGTTAAATCGTAGTGTGTATATATTAACTTTTATGCAAATACAATAGAAATAAAATAAATGTCGAGTAGCCAATAAAGATAACAATCTAAGTCAAATTTATATCTTACACCCCTAAAGTTGAAATTCTATTGGTTTTTTATAGAAAATGCAAAATGAGAAAACATTTTGCAAATTCAGATTGCATTAAAATGTACTATGATATATGTATGCAAATACGTGTACCTAATACAGGGCCTAATTATGTGTGTACAATTGCTGATATTCCTATTTTTAATAATGAATCTTAGGATAAATGAATTTGGAATTAGATATAAAAAGTGAACAGATAGAGAAAAACAATTAGTTAAACTTTCTCTTAAGCGGAATGCAAATAGATTTAAAGTAAAGCAAGATTTCAATTAAGCTCCCTTTACTGCATTAGCTTTAATCGATCTAAGAAATTATAAATTCATTTCATGGAATATTCATCCTTCAAGGACACAGCTGCTCTCAAGATTATACAAGTAGTATACAGCAGTCTACAGAATACAGCAGCAGATAGAGAACCTGAATGCGTAGTGTTAACAATTCAAACGGGATATGTTTCTCAGGACAAGTGTTTTAGAAAAGGATTAATTTAGCTCTATAATTATGTTTGAATTTCAACGTTGAAACTTTATAATGATATTTCAATTTATATCTTACATTTATTGATATTTTTCCTTTCAAAATGGTTAAAATTACAAAGCACAAATGAATCTTTACATGAATTAGATCTGAAATTCAGATTCTGAATAAATGGTAATTATCCTTAGGATTAGTCGATGTAAGTACTATAATTCAATACTTTGTACCTACAATATAGTGCAATATATATGTAGATATTAAATTGGCATTACATAATTCATACCGATAATTTTGTATATTTAGTTTTACAAGCTGAGGATGGGTCTTTTCAATACCTACTCTCTTTGGGGTTCAGGTGTTATTTAATTATTTAATACTCGAGGGTTCTCTTATCAAACATGGCTCATATATGTCTTTTTTTCAAAAGCCATATCATCAAAATTTAATTTTACAGTATTATATTTGCATGTTTACATCGGATTAGTTCAACTAATCCTAAACTAATGAACACAATGTGTAAGATACCCGCTCTGTAAAAGCAAATTTGATTCTTGATTCAAGAATCTTGAATCTAGAATACTTTTCTTTCTATCAATGTAGCTCAATATGTACCAATATGTAAGAATAGGCACGTTACCATTATCCTAGCTACTAGCTTATGTATTGTAGTAAGCATGTAATACTATTATAGTATAATATTAATCAGTATCACCTTATGATGAAAGAGTAGGTAGTACCTATTCGTAATATCTAGAACTTCCCTAGTACTACTTTTTTAGTGTTATTTAAACATAAACCCCAAATTAAATAGCTAGATATTACCTAATGCTAATAGTTAAATAGGAAATTTAATTTTAGAATTATATGTACCTAGTATTAGTATTAGGTTAAAAATGAATTTAAGTAGAGGTAAATTGAATTTTGATTTCTCGAGTTTTGTGCATCTTGAATATTCAGAAGAAACGCTTCAGAGCGTAAAACTAATTTCCAAACTCTCTCACCTTATTCCAATACCTCAATTCACATCGTGTTTGATCACATTTTTTGCAAAAGGCTCAAATCAGTTTAGCCATCGTAAAAAGCCTCATGGGCTTTATTATTAGCAATATTTATTTATCCAATATATTTTTTTTTCGTATAATTCAGTAGAGATTTGTTTATTTAAAATCGATATATGTATGAAGTTCTATATTTGAAATGCCTTTCATAGAGAGACACAAAGGCTTTGTGAGTTGCTGGGAAAGTTGGCGAGGGTGAGTGAAAGGAGCGAAAAGGAACACGAGCTCCATTTCTTTTCAAAAGGACCCTTCCTAAATCCTGATTAGACGGGATAATTCATTCCTTAAGAGAAGTCGAGAGAGCTAAAGTTGTACATTGACCGAATAAAAATAGTAGTAGTTTGGTGGTGCTTTTCAACTACCAAAAAGACCTCTTCAAACTTTCACTTTAGAAAGTGGCGGCGGAGAAAGTCAAAATCGGCGGATATTGGGAATTGTATGAAGTTTGTCCTTTTCTTATAAATTCTCTCGCTATTTCCCTGCCTGTTAAAAATACGAAAGATTCGGAGCTGCATTCAATTATTCGTATGCCTCTTTTAAAATCTACTCCCTCCTCCCAAACTGATGAGCTCTTTTTCCGATCCAATCTCTTTTTTCCTATCGTACAAGTATATCATTTGAACCACCCAAACAAGCTTAATGCCGCCTGGAAAATTGAAGACTAAATTTGAATACCGAAATCTTGAGATACTAAAGGAAGATTAAGA
>JAAZTK010002910.1:0-10247 GCA_036507255.1 Megalothorax incertus | reverse complement strand
GAGAGAGCTGATGGATGGAAAAGAGGTCTTATTTACATTTACACGCAGAGCGGATCGCTGCGGCCGTATAATATTAGACTAGAATCCTCGAGTACAAATAAAATAACACCATTTGTCTCTACAAGTGTCTAATTACAAAAAATAAAATTATTTATGAACTCATTTCTATATTGTATTGATATTAGTAGGGGCTATAAGCTCGAACTCACCCACCACCATGTTAATATTCAGGTCGAAACTGAATTTATTATCATAGGTATATTTTAATATATGCAATAGAATCGAACGGGAGATGAAATTCATAGTAATTTTTTATCCATAATCTTTTAAATCATTTGAAGTTTTTACGAGCATTTTAAATCCTCGGCAAGTCATCGGGCTCATTTTAATTACCGACTGTGTACAGCTTTAGAGAATTAATCTCTTAATACCCGCTTAGGATTAGTATACCTACCTGACTTCTTGAACTCTGTCTTAAATCTTAATTAATCCCTCCCAAGCACATTTATTAGTAGATGGAACGGCCTAATGAGTAGGGCTGATGAATATTAATTAAAGATTGAAGTTTTAAAGAGTTTTATGGTCGCTAAATCTTTCTTGCTTCACTACATTCTACTACATCAGCTGTACAATGCGTGTATATGAAATGAAGGAATAAAATAAGATTGTAAAGTGAACCTATAAAGCAGTTTTTGCATGAATTTCTGAATTTCACCCCGAATTTCCTATGCAAATCTGATAAGAAGGATGAGGATAGAATTGCGAACTTTTTTTTTTTGTTTTTCCGGGGGTGGGTGTTCATTGTTCACGGGTTTAACTCGGGGATCGTATGTAAAAGTTGCATAATAACATTGGATGGATGGATGGATGGATGGGACGAGTTAAGAGAGTCTCTCTAAAAGAGATTACCCGAGAGTCTTTCTTCCTCCCATCCATATTTTATCCTCGATCAGCCATAAGCATATCGATATTAAGCTCTTTTCCCTAAGATATGCTAGCATATTGGCAGGAGAGTCTTCCACGCCAGAGCTATCAAATATGCATGAGACCCGAGATGTGAATCTCCCTCGACGTCTCCTGGCTTTCTCGATCTGGATGTCGGTTGAATAAAGATCTCCTCTACAGTACTCATCCACCCCGAGAATATGTAATGAAAAAAAAAGGTGAGGAGGGGGAAGATCAGCTCACACTTCATATCAAATAAGCTGGGGAGTGCTAAATATATTTCAAAGAAACTCTATATCGATTTGAGAACAATAGACATGTATGGGAGAAATTACTGGATAGAGAGAATAGGAGGGAATAAGATAAAAGGAGATCAAAATCGAATTGCCGGGAAGTTGAAGCCAAAAGGAGTGAAATTTGGAGACTCGAAAGAGATCAGGAAATAAGAACTCATCACAAAAATATTATATAGGTCCCTTTCGATCGAGATCCCTATAAAAAGTCGTATTATTGTCGCCTTCAGTTTCTCTCGCTCTTTTTTTTCACAGATTATTATTAACATGGCTTCCTCCCCCATACTCTTTTATAACATCAACTTATTCTCTTGAGCAATGGTTCGGTACTTATAACCTCCTACCTAACTAACCAAGCTAACTAACTACCTAAACCCATGGGAAAACTCTTCTTATACTAGGACCTGAAAAAAGCCCAACCAAAATACATTTTGGATGCCCCAAAATCTCGAATCCCAGTGGGGTAAATTAATAGGCTGAACACAGGAGGGTTGAACGAAGCTAAATAGATTTGCTTGGTCTGTTCTCTCGCGACAATTCTTTCATATTTCTTCCTGCGAACTAATCTCAAATGCGACCATTTCTTGAATTTCTTGAAGCAATTATCCGGACACAAAAGGAGAGTCGAGGGAGTCTAGAGAAAAAGTTTCCTAAAAGTTTTTCAAAGGATTTTTACTTAATTCTTCTCAATATTACAGCGTACTCGAGTATAAATATTATTATTATGCATATAAAATCAATTATCCTCCACCTCCTCCTCCTCGGAAAGTTTGCCCCTATTCGGCAATACTTATAAATTTGATTTGGACTCGGTAAGAATTAAGGGTGTATACTAGGCTCAAAAAGAATGAGAGTTTACATATGTGCTTGCGATCGACTTGGTTCTCTTGTGTGTCAAAAAGTAGTACAATAAGGCTGTCAAATTGAAAGTACACATAAAAAGGAGATGGAGGGAATGAAAAAAAAGTTTCTTTTATTATGAAATGAAACTTTTAACTCTTCTCTGACTCTCTGTGTATGTATACCCCCGAAAACACTTTTATAACTAATACCTAATACACCCCTTGAGCCCATCTTTCAAACTCCAAATCCGTCAAAGATTGGAAACAACGAACGAAGACGCGAGAGGCGGAGGAGGTGGTGGTGGAGAGAAACAAAAGGGGGAAATAATATTATCAGATTTCAACTTAAAAAATACAAACTTGGAATACATTAAAAGATTGATCTATTTAAGTAGTAGGTACTACTGCAGGCATGTGAAATACAGGCAAAGGTTAAGAGATTTTGAATTTGAATATTAACATCTTTTGTCTCGATTCTGCCTTTGACTTGTATTATCTCTGAACTGGATCAAAAAGCCAATTTGGCTGTTCAGAAGCTGTCCTGTACAAGGAACCTGCAACCACCACCATTTGAACACGCCCTTTTAATTATTTGAGACAACTGAGCTACTGCACGGCCGTGTATACTACTATTTTAATGTTCATGAGTGAGTGCAAAGCTATCTATGTATCGTAAGAGGGCTTATTGTAATTTGTGCTTGGGGAACAAAAAGTTAAATGAATAGACGGCCCTTTGAGGAGTCGACGGAGACGGCTGTGAATTGAATGCGGCCGCACTTTAGATGGACACGTATTACTCAATCCCTCAAGCAAACCCGAGCTCCTTACAAAGAACATTTTAATTGTGACTGACTGATTACAAGCATTTAACCAATCCGACTCCTACTGCCCTTAATTAGACATGAGCGTAATTGAAATATATAATTGAAAGATATTGTATTATAAAGTTTTTGAAAGGACATTGAGGATTTCTTAACAAGTTGATAGTATGAGCCTATTCAAATTTCAAAGGAGTTTCAAGGGAAAAAAGGGCGAGAAAGTGCTTATCGATTCTCGTATGCAAATAGGGGCTTGGAATAAATCGAACAAACAGGATTGAAATCGAGCCGGCGGATCTTTCGGAATAATTTCTCTACCCATCGGAGAATTGATCAGCCGAGGAGGGGGATATATTAAAAGGGGAGTTTGCACAGAGTTGTTGAAATGAGATCGAGAAGGAATTCAAATAATATAAAGGATCTCGAGATGAGGAAGGATGAGGGGGGAGGTGAGCCGCTAGCAATAGGAAAGGAATGGAAGAAAGGAGAAATTAGAATTTCAAAGTGGCTGAGATCCAAGCTTCGGAGACGCAATTTTTGAAAAGGATCAGCTCGTCGACATTCCGTCTAATCTCAACCAAACATCTATCCCGAAAAATCTCCCTTTTTTGTCCAAATATACCTATTATGATATGCACATGCATACATTTGCACACACACATGAGCCGAGATTTCCCCCCGAGTGTACGAATCAATTTTTATTACAAAGATCCCAAACTAATCGAGGGTTGCTGCGTAGGTTGGAGGATTTGGAGTACGCAAAGAAAAAACTCGAAAGGAATATTTTCAAAAGCAGGATTATAAATGTGATTTACCTATGTATAGCATAGGTAGGTAAGGTATATACAGAGTTTTTATGAAAGTTTTTTTTCATATAGGGGAAAGAAATGAACTAATAGGAGGGGAAGGGGTTCTCCTTCGGGTTGCTCCCGGTGCATGTGTGTAAGAGACATATGAGATGAGGAAATGAGGAGGAGGAGGAGGACGACGAGCGAGCCTCCGAGCTGCTTTTGAGTCCTCCACGAAAGCAAATCCAATCCAAAAATTCCCCCCATTAGAAATATAATAATTTCGAGTTCAAATCCTCCTATACCTCCTTCTCCAGAGGGCCGTGTGCATAGGCATCTCGTCTCTCGTCTCCTTCCCCATCTTTATTATTCCTTCATCGTCCTCGCTTCGTCCCCAACTTAAATCCGAGGAATCAAAATCAGCCGGCGAATGAATTGGGAAGTTGGGAATATTTTCATTCCAACTGTATCCGTACTATCTCGTTCCGTCTCCCCATCTTTATTATTCCTTCATCGTCCTCGCTTCGTCCCCAACTTAAATCCGAGGAATCAAAATCAGCCGGCGAATGAATTGGGAAGTTGGGAATATTTTCATTCCAACTGTATCCGCGTACAACACAGAGGTAGAGCAGTTTTTTTTACATGTCGATGAGCCCTCTCGCTCTCTCTCGCTCTCTTTCCAGAGCCCGGGAATGATCGGTCATGCTCGCTACGATATTTTACTTTTCCCCGGCCGCCCCGTGAGTAAAACATATAAAAAAGTAGCTTGCATATCCTCATAGGGAGATTGGAATCCATTTTTTCATTCCCAATCCCATTCCACCCTTCTCGCTCAGCTCTCCCCTGATTGTAGATTCGGAACTAACAGCTCTTATTGCACATATTACCCGAGCCCGAGCATGGTATAGTTAGCGCTATACACACTCTTTTGGTACTCTGAGGGAGAAATGCAAATTGATCGCTCTTTCTCCTCCTCCTCCTCCTCCGCCGCTCTTTCTCATTCTCGGCGGCCGCGAAAGACCCGAAATTTCGGGGGAAAAACGCCGAGCTTCCCGAGGAATTATTATGGATTCCTCTAAGCTCTTTTTTATACTCTCTCTCGCTCTCTTTTTGTACGGCGTCCCCCGAAGAAGCTGATGACGAATCTCGAGCCCTTTCACATCTCTCCCCGTATACATACATAATATGCGCAAACCCTCTTTTATTTCTACACTTTTTATGATGATGAACCTGCACTTTTTCCCTATATATAAAGTAGGTATAAGAGCAAATGAGAAAAACTACACCCTTCCTCTCAAAGAGTTCCAATGGTAAATTCAGGAAAGACTATGGGAGCCACCACAAACTCTCAACTGCGTGCACTCCAATTAAGTCTATCACCTCCTCCCCAAGCTTTAATTAGACTAATTAGCCAAGCGCAGTAGGCTGCTCATTAGGCTGCTGAGATAGACGCCTCCATGAGGAGCGGGTTGGCCACGAGAGCGGGGTTCTGGGCTGGAGCGTCTCAGCGGGGGAAAACGATCGACGCATATGCAAAATGGCGTATTTGAATACAAGGGGGGAATGAGTCCAATCTAGGAGAAGTGAAGCGCTTTATTCTCCCCTAAAATACCTGTCTCTTACATTTACACTTAGCCCCACTAAAAGTGAAATGCCCCAACGAAGCCATCTCCTTCTCCCAACACACCATATATATTATTGATCCTCTCGACTCTCCCAAGCTTCGGAGATCCCTTTACAATGTTATATTGCACTTAAAATTTCAAATATTCAAAAAAGGGGCAGATTTCCCCAATTTCCATACATTTCTTCATAAGCTCTTTTATGGGTGAATGTTGTTTTTGCTCCCTTTTTAAATATTGAAGAGATCGGCTTATCTTATACTCATATAGGAAAAAAGGCCGTCTTAATGGCTACTGGGCCTTCTCAAAAAAAATAATATTAAATTCATACTCGTGCAGATTTTATGATATAGGCTCCAATTGGACAGTCAAGAGAAGAGAGACAATTCAAAGATGAAAGAGATGACGGACATGAAAAATTTACATTTATTTACGGCGTTGAATGACTGGACTCGCTAGCCTTGAGCTCTCCCCCTTTACAATGGGCTTGGAGTAGGCAGTGGCTACTACTACTTCTTGCAAATACTCCCAAATCTCCAGAGGCTGCTCCTCTGTAAGAGACTCCTCTGTAGGAGCCTAATGAATTAATGGGCAATTAATCAATTGAGCCATGTACAATGCCTGAATTAAATAATCAAAAAATTAACTACGACTCTCGACTTTTGTATTTAGAGTTTACACATGTTTGCTCGCAGTGTCGTGCCTTATGTAATCAAACGCAAAGCTAAGATGATCAGAGTGATGTTTGACTTGGAGTCATTTCATTGGAGAGGGTGTAGGATTCTACTTGTTCCCTTTCTTTTTTTACCCCAATGATTTGATCTTAAGTGCTTGTTCCTAGTGTTCCGAATAGTCCGAACAACTTCCTTTTCTCCTCCTCCTCCTTCTCTCGAAGGAAAGCCCGACTGACTCCCATCAAGTGCGATATGTAGTACTATGTAAGAGTAGTAGTAGTAGCAGTTTGAATGGTACTAGTAGGAATTCATACATACATACTACTACTCTTCTATCCGTATCCGCGTATTCCGGAATCAAAGTAAACCAACGACCCCCATCGTCCATATGCACTTGCACATATCTCGCGTATACTTGTACTATATAGCCCAGAGAAAGTACATGCACTTACATATATAACATAAAGAACCTGAACCATGTGTCCACCTTGAAACCACTCGCTCAGAGATTCAACCCGCCAAAGTCAATTCCTCAACTTTCAAAAAAATCGAGTGAAATCGAGGCTCGAGATAAAGATTTGAGACCCTGACTTTTCATCACTCCTCGACTTAGGTGGCTTAAATCCCCCGTTAAATACACTTTCGACTAATTGGTAAATGAGGGAGAATGAGAGTTGAGGATTAGGAGATGGGGAGAAATGAGGGGGAGTCCGAGAAGAAAAGTGCGGGATCCCAAACACCCCGATTAATCTCTAATTCCTTGAGCAAATAGACAAATCCCGAAAGAAGCTATTAATTCCGAGTAATTCCTAACCCTGATGAAAAATTCCTCCAGAGACCAATTGTAATTGATCGGTGGGTTTGAAAGGGGCTTAAAAAAGGTCTTGAGGAATTCTTTCTTACCTTTGTATTGTAATTGATTTACGCAAATTTCTCGAGAGTAGTAAAATCCAATGGAGGAAAAAAACACAATTAAAAAACGGTGGGTAATTGTACAGAGTTATTCACAGAGAGTTTCGTAATCAGTGAGAGGAAGAGTTTTAAAACTGGAATGATTATTTGTACATTTGGAATGAGTCGTCGAAGAATTCTCTCTCGCTATTCTAATACATTAGTTAGTTAGCAGGCCTTAATTAATATATCCTAGTATATAAAGTAGTTATATTCGTAGATAGGCTCAGTTAGGAACTTTCGGTTGCCAGTTTTGTGAGTTGAAGTTGAATATGTAAATAGAGTATTTCAGTATATGTTAATTACAGTTCTCTTGTATAGAGTAGATAGGTCTATATATAGAGATTGGATGATCACAATTGGTTTGGTATTAATTAGTATAGGAACACTTGATAGGAACTATGCGTTGCTTGTTCGTAGTTGATGACTTTACATTAGTAGTAGTATTTAGGTAGTAGTAGGAACTTTCTTTGCACACTCTCTGAGCAGCTGCAGACTCTAGTCTTTATGAGTTAATGAGCCCGAAGCTCGTCCTCGAGAGTAATTAATGGAGAGGTTGGGTACACACCCACCATTCGCGGCGTGCGCAAACCCTGAAACTATGAGGGTTTATAGCATTTTGTCCGGCTAGTAATTTGCTCAAACCTTGATCACTCTCCTCCTCCTCCTCCTTCTTCACTCACCCGGCCAAGGTCTAACACAACTGTAAATGAATCAAGATGGAATATGTTTTTGCTAAGAACGAGTGTGAGGGAGAGCGGTGAGAGCGCGGTGGAAGGAAAAAGCCCGACTGTCTCTCCGACGGTTCGCCCTTATAATGAACCACTTTCGTTATATATAAATTTTTTTAGCCCCAACCCCGAGACTCGAGATCCGAGGCTTGTACGAACCAAACCTACACTCCTTGATTCTGATTCTCTGATGATGAGGGATCCTAACACCGCTAGTGCGCCCGGGACCCAACTACTCTTACTCTCAACTCGGGAGCAAAGCAAATGCATAATGGGAATGGCAATAGAGAGAGAGGATATAATAGAACATACACGAGCTCATATGAGAGTTTCGAGGGGAGGGAAGCATATAGGGTTAAAGAGTCATCCGAATGCTTTGCATTTTCCCCCACTCCTTTCTCCCCAAACTCGGTCTCTCCGAGGAAAGCACCTTATACTCACGATTGTACATCATAATGGAAAGTCTTCCCTGTTTTAATATAGCCATATACAGCTCCGAGGCACAAGCCAAATTGGAGTGCTCGAGCTGCCTCGAGGAGATGATCATATACAGTTTGTTTAGTATAGGATTCTCCCAAGAATATCATATGAACATTTTACATATTAATTGGCAATTAGCAATTCATTAATTACCACCATCTTTTAAGATTGGTCTCAAACGCAGTATTATACTATGAGAATTTTGAGCATAAATTCTGATTGTTCTTGCTCTAATACTCGTACTATAACCCTGTATGATAAGAAAAGAAATTCAATGAATAAATTAACTTTGTGAGCATTTGGAATTGGGAATTGCTTCAAGCATTATAGATTGACATGGGTGCTCTTTCTTATAGGAGGATCTGAAGATAGTTAGATTCCTTCATTTTCACTATTGATTTAAAGGGAGCCTGGGAGCCAGAGCTAGGTCTACGTCAAGGGAGCAAATAGCCACTGAGAATCAGTGGAAAAAAGTAGAAAGAAGGAAAGAACAAACGAGAGCGATAAAAGTTACTCCGATTTGCGATCCGCGACACAATCGGCGGGTGGAGGCGTTCACTAATATCCCTACAAGTTAAAGACTAAGACGGGGGGAGCTGNGGCGTTCACTAATATCCCTACAAGTTAAAGACTAAGACGGGGGGAGCTGGTTTAGCATGCGCCTCCCCGCCGAATCCGAAGATCCGAGGATCTCGCCTTGCCCTATCCCTAATAAGGGAGTCGAATCCCATCTTAATGTATGGGTCCCTGGAATCAGTCCCTGGGATGAGCAGGAATGAAGATGAGCGGGTGGGAGACAATTTTTCCCTCATCCTCCTCAACTAACTATACCCGGAGAAATTGTAGCCCTGTATAGCCTCGAGATGCAATAAGGAAGAGCAGGGGGAAGAAGAAGAAGAAGCTTTTACTTTACTTTTTGCATATAAATTCGGGGAAAGGAGAGGAGGAGGAGGAGGAGGACTCGTCGGAGAAAAAAGGAATTTCATCGATTTCTCCCACCACCATCCCATTCCTCTTAACTCTAACACTAACTCCCCACCCCACCCCTCCACCTCCCCCCTGCTTCGTTTGCTTGAGTTGAGCTGGAGCTTTTTACTCGGCAAAAAGAGCCGAATAAATATAATGGAATTGAGAATTCGAATGGAATGGAATCGGAGGAGGAGGAGGAGGACGGCAGCGGACGGAGACACCAATCTATTTGAATCCCAGGGATGAATTACTCTCTGTGGTGTCGATGCAAAGGAGGAGCTCGAAGAAGAAAAACCTTTTTCCATTATTTAATGTTTTTACATTCTACTACACATATTCCCTATACGAATTCCCGTGTCTATGTACATTTTTCATTATTCCCTCCAAGATCTCGGCCCATGTTAATTACCACCTTTTCAGCTGGCTCGACTAATTAACACGGGCCGCTTATTGTAATTAAGGGCTCCTTCTTTTCTTTCCTACTACCTTGTCCCTTTTTCTCACGAGAGACCCTTTTACTCACGTATAAAGATATTCGAGGTACCTGGAGAAATAAATAAAACTTGGGGGGAATCAGATGGAATTCCCCTCTTAGCGGACGGACCATCAGCCCTTGTGATTCGACCCGCACATTAAAAGTTTAAAACTCATAGGGGTTAATGAGCGAAGGACTTGGGCATATGGCCCTTCCCAAGGGTCTTCTTGGCTCGGCCTGAGAGAGCCAGAGAGAGCTAGGGATAAAGGAATTCTTTGAGTTTCAGCAGTGAAGGAAGGGGCTCTTGTCACTCAATCGCTCCGTGAACACCTGAGGATTTTTTCCAATTCTATAACGTGTAGGTTTAAAACGGCTATATTGACCGAGTTCTCCGAGTCCGTGTGGTATATTTGGATGAAATGATGGAGTACACTAGAGAGCTAGCTAGGTATGCAGAAGATAGGAATGGAGGGTCAGGGATTTGAGAAGAGAATGGCCGAGTGGTCTTCTCTCTAGTGTTAAATGCTTAAGCTTGAGAATAATAAAAGTAAATAATGCCGGAGATTCAGAGGAGGAGGAGGAGGAGGAGGAGGCCGCGAGAGACAAAAAAAAGGTCCAAACATAAAAAGTCCCAATGTGTAAAAGTACCCCTGAAAATG
>JAAZTK010002909.1:0-10249 GCA_036507255.1 Megalothorax incertus | reverse complement strand
TCTCATTCCAAGTTTGGTTTCCCCAATTTGGATGCTCCATCGCCCAAGGCACTCTCCGAAATAAAATTAGAAAAACTTTTCTCTCATTCAAACCATTTCAGTGAGATATCCTCGAGAGAGAGTCAGGAAGATTATGCCTAGCAGGGTAGAGTCCATTAAACAAGATCCATATTTATAAATGATTTATAAATATATTGCTGATCCTGAGAAATATTACCAAGTTTGTATTCAAATCGGCTTATTGAATGTGGAGAAAAAGAAATGCCTTTCAAGAAGAAAGGAGGATGATGGGTGGTGATAACTTATTCAAAAGTTGCTAAACTTTAAATTAGAAAAACTTGATAAATTGGATTTACTTTGTTTGTTATTCAAAATATTCAGTTAATACTTATATCTTATCCAAATAGTTGTGTGGGATTTGGTCTCCTTTCTAAGAAGGAAATGAAATGCTTTAGATCTCTCATTTCTTCCGAGGTTTATTTGAGGGAAGCACTCATTGCTTGCGGTCATTGGTATCCTTTCAATTACTATTATATTATCTGTATTTGTACATAGGTACCTAATAGTACATATAATACAATAACTATTTATATATGATATTATTTCCTATATAGTATTTAATAGTATAGTTAAATCTATAGACTGGGTTGCCGGTAAGCTATGTACTATTACTATAGCTGATAAGGATATATTCATGTACAGAATTTATACCTAGTAGACAACCTAGGAGGGATTTGCCTTTGGCCAGAGGTTTTTATTCTGAAATGAAAAAGGTAATGCGAAAGTGCCTTTGAGTCCACGGATTGGATACTCTCGGGAATAAATTGAATTTCCCTTGGAAAAGAGGCTGCCTCCGAGGGGCGGAGGACAATAGGAATGGGGGTGATAAAGAGACAAAAAACTCGGGTAAAACAAACTTCAAAATTGAGATTGAGAATCACAAAGGTAAAAGTGAAAGTAAAGTGTATAAACTCCGTATTTGCCCTCGTATACCTAACTATTGCTCGGTATTATCCGTATGCTAGAATTCTTTTTTTTGGATAAGAATATTTTTCCTGTCTAGGCGTCTCTTCTTTGACTACGTCTTTCTAAGTTAAAAAATTGGATAAGTCGATCATTTCTCTCACAAATATATTCACCAATCTTCAACCACTCCCAATGAAACTTTTAAAGACAATGACACTCTCAGCAAATTCCCGAATATCAGTATATATTATATGTTATGGATCGCATGTCACTCCTCCTCTTCCTTTAGACATCTTTTAGAATTTTAGGGTTGATTTCCCTCTTTTTTATATTCGTCGATCGATCTTTTTATAAGTCATTGAAATTAAATTGAATGTTATTCTCATATTATGCCCTATATCTATTGTATAAATCCTCTTTTTCAAGCATTGCTAATAAAATAGTACTAAATCCAAGCTTTATAACTATTAGATTTAGTACTATTAGAAACGATTTGTATTAGATGCTTATTAGACAATCTTGATCAAAATTAAAGAAGAGGTATCATAAGCTAGGTATAATACTAATATATCTAGCTTATATGCAATTCGGATATTATCCGAATCCAATCATTTGCTGAATTTGTAATATGTAAAACAAAGGGACTTGATATATACAGAATTTGTTTCAATTTAACTTGATAAATCTTTCTTAAATGAAATCCATTAAGAATTTAATAGAATCTAGAAAGATACGCGCGAGGGAGCCATTGCTTTAAGAAAGAAAAATATCTATTATCTAAGAACCTTTCATTTGAAAAGCAATCACAATTTCCGAGTTGTCATACATTGAGCTTTTAATTGGATTTTTAGGATGCCTTAAATTAATTCTTATTTTTTTTTCAGACGATCAAATCAAGCTCATCAGGACAGTTGAAAGCTGATCTCCGTCAATTCTGAATAGGCGTTGGTATCTTTTGTCTCAACTTGTTCAGATGTTTTGTGCATTCAAAAATATTAAACCAAATTACAGAGTACTTTTTAATTCGAATTACTCCTAAGAAAAATAATTACTACAACCATTTTGATCTCATCCAACTCATTCCTCGCCGGTCAACATAGTAAAGTATCAATGAACCATGATGGTGCATATATAAGTAGTGCTATTTGTATCTAATAGTAATAGTAATTATTGTATATGGTAATATTAGTAGTAGTTTCTTCTTACAGTAGAGTACGTACTACAATCGATATTACTACCAATATCTGTAGATAATAAATAATAATTATATTGTACTATACTAGATTTTTAAATACAGATATTATTTAGCAAAATCTAAGGATAAATTGTTACATCATGCAAAGTACAATCCTAAATAAACATGATATATCCGTAAGGTAAGTTTAGCAATATGTTTTAATGAAATTAATAATTTCATCTAGGTATAATCAGATTCTGTATATTAAAGTAGTCGTCAAAATGGGTATCCCTATGAAGATATGTAAAAATCATGTATAAAAATATATAGGTATATCAAATAAAGTAAGTAGACGGGTTTACAAAAAAGTGGGCAAGCTAGATTTCCTTTATAAATATATTAGGAGTAAAGTTAAGATTCTTAGATTGTAGATATTTTAACTTACCTAATGGAAATTTTTTATACCGTTACAAAAAATATAGGTATTCGAAAAACAATAATAATTTATAGATCTTAAAGGTACACAAATAAAGATATTATTTATTTTGCATTAAATATTACGTACTACGATATATAATTATACCTTTTACATATTGTATATCGTACATCATATATGTATGCTAAAATGCTGTATTGGACCTACCTAAATAGAGCTTTTTATGTAATTTTAGATTAATTTTATTAAGAGCTACTTCCATATATTACATATTGTAGTATATAGTACATCATGATTACATGTAATTATATGCATGTATTGTAAATAATTATAGCTGATCAATATTTGATATATAAGTAATATAAATACTTGTATATATTGTATTAGATTAATATATTTCTTCGAGAGAATAATAGATCTATGAAACTAAAATTTTTATAATTTAGTTTTTAATCGATATAACGTGTTTATTTGAAAGCAACTCAAGAGCATAATTTACATAAAAAGGTTAAGTATTTTTTTTATTCTAGATTCTAGAATCTAGAATATCCAACTCGTATCTAATATAAAATTATCCTGAGGATCCTGGGTACGCAAAATATTGCATGCATTTGAAGTAGTGTAAATCTTTAGGTTGATAATTAATTTTACAGAAATATATATTTGTGGAAATGGAATTTCCTTGATCTTATACAGATCGTAGTTAAATATACCTTGAATGTATTGTAGTACAATACTAATATGTACTAGGTACTATACAACAGTATAGGTATGTACTATAATCTACCTTTGTATAACTACTACAATATATAGTACACTATCCAAGTTAATATAGAAATTAATTTATACCTAATATTTTAATTAATAAAATTAATTAATACTAAAACTAATATTAAAACTAATATTTTTAATTATAAACGATACTTGGATAATACATTTTATAATTTATTTGGTTATTCTTTCCAAAGAATTTCGATGGTTTTGGATAATCCCCTAAAGGGGATTTTTTCAAATACCATCGAAATTCCTTGATTCTTTCAGTCTTTTAGACACTTACATACGAGCTGCTATACCTAATACAGGTGCTTTGCAATAGCTTGTGTGCAGTGTTTGTTTTCCACTGCACTGCATCGTGCAATGTTCAACAAACTTTTAATTTTTTGAGATTATATTGCATTGCATATAAAAATATTTAACTTATAATTTATTAATATTAATTAGTGATGAAACTAACGACTACTAACATTACATAAAACAAACCCATGTCTAATTTTCAACAACTTGTACTTTTTTTCAATGCTAGTTGTATATAGGTATAATTATAATAGTATTATAGGTACTATTTAATCATTGTATTATATTTAAAATTTTTAAATGATATAAACTGAATAAAATCAAGATTACATTCCTTAATACCAACAATCAATCACAATTCTCATCTATTATATTCATTAAACATTATTTTACGTCTGACTTTCCCCATTCATTTGTATAGTACTGATAGTAGGGGAAAGTTGCAACAGTCAACTTGCTTCATCTCTTAAATGTGCGTCGCGTTGTGAACAAAGTTACAAAATTCATGATCCCCATGTTGCCCTACCTTAACTTATAGCAAGTTGCTTCATCTCTTATCTTGAGTTAGGAACGCTTGACTTATCAAGTTGTAGATTTGGTGAAATAGTCGATTTGAAGATTTGAAAAAATGGTTTTTTCCTATTAGAACTAGAACGATTTTCGGGATTCCAAACATAACTATTGGTGTAAATTAATATTTTTTTAAAGAGGATTTTTATCGCTTTCGCAGAGGTCAAATAAAGTGAAACACATTCAATAGTACATAATCTTGAGTAAAATATAGAAAACAATTAAGAAAGAGATTGAGAGTTATTGCAGGAGAATAAAATAGATCAGAAGCGGAGACATCTCCATCATGAGGATTTGATTGAGGAAGGATGCCGAGGATAGAAGCTGCATTGTACTTCTGGATATCAATAGACATTCGTTCCCAGAGGTATTTCTTGGACAGAGGGTCAACAGTCTTTGGTGAGACGTCTCCAATCCAGTTGATGATGGTTAATTAATATCTCCCAAACTTACAATTCTAGAAAGCTTGAATGTCGGCATATGTAATTGTACACCTACATGTGTAATATTCAGACTTTCTTTTGCAACAAAGGAATTTTAGCTAGGATTCTGTTGCAATTTGATATAATTTATCTGTTTTATATGCCAAATAATGTAATTTTAGGTCAAAATCAAATTTTGTTTTCTTTTGTAAATAGCGGATTTGTTTATTCTAAACTCATGAGTCTCAATTGAATGCAAATACAATTAATGAATTACTGAAATCTCAAGTACAGACCATCCCAAATCCCAATCATACACAGGGGTTATAAAAGTAGAGTAATAGTTGGCAATAATAAATAAAAATAATAGAGGAACAATAAAGTTACAAGGAATAATAAAATTACAAATAATTACATTGTAGTAATAGTAAGTAGTATCTGATACCTATATGCCGTATAATTAATATGAATATCATCCAAATTGTAGCATATATTGAAAACCCAGGCCATGCATTAAATTAAATACGATAAAACAACTAAAGTTTTGTACCTATATAAAATCTCAATACAAACGGCACTAAATTCATAAAATACTGCCTTCTACTTTGTAGAATAATGTTTTTTTACATAATACGATAATAAAGTTTTAATTACAATATATCGGTATATACTTTTAAGGAAAAAAACAAATATATTTATATACTAGAATAGCTAATTAAATAATTCGATTTATACATGTATATTATTGATAATATAATATTGTAAAATAAATATCTTTTCACTTTCTTTCAGACTACTCGTATATATTAGTACTTATACTACTACATTAAATTATTAGCATTTAGGTATTAAACTATTAACCATTTTTTATTGTATCCCTTTAGTGTACCCTACTTGTAGGTACTTAAGCCTACTTAAAAATAATCATATACCTTTAAGTAATTACGCACTATCTGTCAGTATACTGCCTAGTTAAAAACAAAATGCTCTTTTAAATTAAGATCGTAAAAATGCAACATTTTTCTCAAGTAAATAGTTTTTTACCCAATAATCTATATAGTACCTATGTATTAATATACGATCCCTTTAGATAAAATGTATAGCAATCAAAAGACTCGATCCTCTTTTTATATCAAATCGTTTTGGTATAGTTCACTTTTGATTAGTTTAGTTAGGTAATTAGCAATTTAAGGTTAGGTAGCTAGTGCATACTGTTTCGGGTATTGAGTAGAAATAAATGACAAACTAATGTTAGTAAAGGTTGTTAGCTTGCATGAAAATTATTTATTATTCCTAAGTAGTACTTTTACTACGATATTATATGTACAGATTTATTTAGGTTTGTATAGTGTATACGATAATTACAATGTTATCTTTTTCAGGCTATCCCTCAGTTAATTTCATATTCCTTTCTTTTCCCAAGTCCTACATGATCAATACACTTTACTAATTATGTGCAAAATTGAATATAAAGTTTTATTAATATTAGAATTGTTTGGCATATTGACGCCCTGAAGCATTTACGATATAGCATTAGCAGTAAAAACTTGTCGTTTCTTATAAGGTATTAGGTAGTACAGTTCAGTAATATAGTATAATATATGTAGAAAGTAGTAGAAATCATTTTCGTTAAAATTAGGCTCGAAAAGCTTTCACAATCTGTAGCTGCAAGTTCTGAGTATGTCTCATGCTTATATATTACGTAGTAGTATATGCTTAACTCGTTTCTAAATTTTTAAATTAAATATAAAATAATACAAATGCAATTCACATCCTTGTATTTTGTAATAGAGTAATTATATTGTATCTGCTCTCAAACTGTAGAAATTAATTAAGAAGGACCCTTATAATTTGTTCTTTACGTAGAACATTATTCTTATTAGATAGCTTGCCTATTCAATTCATTAATTCCTTGTTTAAGCTTACTATGTATATCGTACCTATTATCTATTAGTACTACTAGTACCTACCTCACCTACTTTTAGAATACCTACATATATGAAACTCGATAATAGTTATTAATGTAATAAATTTTAACTGTTAAAGAGGCAGTATATTTATCTTACAAATATAAATAAGAAATTGTATCATAATTCTTAGTATTAATCCTATGTATTAAACTTATTACAATATATCCTAATGCATAACAAATTGCACTTTGCGCAAACTGCGGCAAACCTTACACCGTAGAGAAAGCATTTTTTACAACATTATAACGATAGAAAAAGTCCAAATCCTTTAACACACAAAAACATGTATACGCAGCAACTACTATGAATATCAAACTTGCAAAATGTCATATGCTATCTTTCTCTATTCTCCACACTTTTTTCTTCTGGGGGAG
Organism: Megalothorax incertus; assembly: GCA_036507255.1. Taxonomy (NCBI): domain Eukaryota; kingdom Metazoa; phylum Arthropoda; class Collembola; order Neelipleona; family Neelidae; genus Megalothorax; species Megalothorax incertus. The sequence goes on along the minus strand of JAAZTK010002909.1, from coordinate 3,260 downwards.
GAGTGTTGAGCTTTGAATTGTCATGCTATATCATAGAGTACATTGACTCATGCTGACTTTTGCACTTGTCTTATGGGAGCGAGTTTCGGTGAAATTGAAAGCCAATGTGTATTTTGTTATATTTGGAGAGAGAAAGAGAGAGGGAGAGAGAGAAAAGCAGGTGAGTTTGACAAATATTCATGAGATTGAACGTTGTTGGCAAGAGGTATTCGAATTAACACGACAAAGCAGGCTTAAGTTGAAGAGAATACTACTCGTATTAGTAGATAGGTTAGGTAGTATCTCTGAAAGATGTTGAAAAGGCACAAATCAGATTACGAGCTGCAGGGCGCGTGGAGCCAGAGTAAATCTGTTCAGTTCAGTGTGCGAATTTTGTAATCACAGTAGACATACATACCTATACTATTTAGTTTATATGATAGTAAAAACATAAACTATACTCGCGCAATGTACAAATAGCAAATACAATACAATATAGCTACGTAGATAGACATACATTAGTTAGGGCTTTTGAGAGAAGTGAATTTTGCGATCAACTTCCCTCCTCTCAATACATTCCTAATGGTAAATACTTGAAGTCAAGTGGGTAACTCCATACATTTGAATATTCGACTCTTTGAGTTTGGACTATCCCAAGTGAAAGGAGACTTTGGGGATTGAGACAAAAGGCAAGTGAGCAGAAAAGCGTTACAAAATATCCTAGACTCATTGTCAGAGTTGGGATTTGAGAAGGAGCTCGTCGATCGTGAGGCTTTTCACTCTCAGGAGTCTCAAGCTTTTATATATACAATTTATATCAGTATAAATGTATATATCTTAGGGGCTTAAGTAGGAATTATTACACTGGGTATAAACTCCTATACCGTACAAAGTCCTATAGATTTTCAAACTTTAGCATTGAGAATTTTCCCAAAAATATATTTGGGTTTAAAGATGAGACTAGATCATTCAAATTACTATTTCATACACAAAGTATGCATATATTTGTGGAATTCATCCTCCAAGTGAAAAGGATCTTATTGGTGCATTTTATAATTTGGAAGGTAAATAATTAATGTATTCGGTATTATTCATCAAGCACATGTTTACAAATATATCGTACAATTACTACTAGATAAGGACTAATACTAGTTATAGAGTAACATTTCTAGGAGGGGTATAAATCAAAGGGGTAAGTAAAAAATTAGATAATTTATAGCAGATATATGTCGTTAAAATGTTAAATATGTAGTAGGTATATGCATTAAGAAAAAGTATTTAAGTTAATGGCAGCCTGATATATGATTTCAGCATTGAGATAATAGTTTGAGTTTGTTAATTAAGAAGAGGATTGGCTTAATTCTCACAATTTTAACAGCAGTAAATGTAATATATTATTATTAACTAGCGGGTGCATTGCTCTTGATGGAGCACACAATCCTATCCGTAAATGAGTGGGTTTATGAATTTACTCGTAGAGGTAAGGCTTAATTGATGTATTGTGTATTGGAATTTTTAAAAATCAAAAGAAATTTCTTGTACAATTATTTTTAACTTTTTATAAGTATACATTCATTGTAGTTATACATAGGTATTATATGTAAATGGTCTTCTGTCGATGAGTAAAAATGACCCAACACTTTACACATTTATTTTGTTGTATACTGTAATATATCTGTATTTTACTCTATTCTATCGCACTAGATAAATCTAATTCTAATATTAGTCAATCATTTTAAACATATTCTCAACGTGTATAGAGCACACTATTTTGAACAATATTATGTCGTGGTGGAGGATTTGGGAGAAGTGTGAGTCGATCAAAATTCAAATTTCACGGAGAACAGGAAATAATGAGAAGCAACATTGCGCAGTACACTGATACAACTATATTTTTAAGGGACGATAAGCTTTACTCGTAAAGTGTTTAGCATTTTGTATAAATGACAACCATTCTCCAATCTAATTCTGGTTCTCCCCCTATCTCCTTACTAATTAATATTACCTCCATCCTCAAAGCCATGCACAAGTATTTATATGATATTATTTAGTAATTTAAGAATCTCCAGTCTTCTTTTTTCTCCTTCTTTTTCTTAAGAAAGGACGGTGTCTTTAACCCTTTCTTTTTCTTCTTCTTTTCAGCTTTTGACGATGAGTCTTCCGTTGAAATATCTTTTGTGGGTGAACCCTTATATAAAAATGAAATGGCTTATTAGGAAAAAAGTTATAACAAGTTTATCTATTACTTATAAGAATATACTACTTACATCTGTGCTCTGAGAAAATGCACCAGTCTGCCTTCGGTCGCCATTTACTCCTTCTTCGCCTAAAAAGAGTGCATTTTAAATTAGATATATTTTAAATTAATTTCTGTTCAAAAGTAAATTAATAATTAATTGCCAAATAAAAAGACGATAAATAAACACACATGATTTACACAAATGAATTGGGGGTAAGTTAAACAAATGAAAATAAAATGGACAAAATATACAAACAGGAAATACTGCTGGCTTGATCATAAAATGGTATTAATTTGAAAACTCGGCTCATTGTTATATCGGAGTATTGTATTTATTCTTAGGATTAGGATACTTATCCTTAGTATTTTTAATCACACTCAGGATTAATGAAAATATTCATTTTTATATGTTACTAGCATTAAGTATTATATTCATATGATCAAGTTTTTAATGCAAACAAAGTGCAAGAAACAATGTCAAGATATATTAATTTTAAATTTTAAAGATATTGTTGCAAAAATATTAGTACAGAATTAGAAGATTAATCTATTGATAATAGGTAATACAAGTAAAGGTTTACTCAAAGTCAGAATCATGCAAAAATCATTCAATGGTAAAATCTCGAAATTTAGAATTAGAAAGGATTACATTCTATCTGTTTTACGAATGGAACAGAATAACCCCAAAGAAGGATTATTCTTATAACCAGCGTAGAGTATAAAATATAAATAGTGCATGAAGAAATGAGCAGTGAAAGTAAGATTCTCATGAGAAATTTCAGGATTCAGTTTTCAGAAACAGAATATAGGATAGGCCAAATTCAAATTAAAGGAGACATTCACCAAAACCAAAAGGATTCAAAGAGATTAGTGGAGAGAGAGATTAGTTAGCGAATAATAAAGAGAAAGAGAGAAAGTAGAGGTGCAAGCACGAACCATCACTAAGAATTTCAGCCCTGCTGGCTTTTGGAACTTGCTTTGTCTCAAACTTCAAGACATGTGGTTGTCTCCCAGCTGTCAAGAAATATAGATTGAAGTGATA
>JAAZTK010002908.1:0-10249 GCA_036507255.1 Megalothorax incertus | reverse complement strand
TTGAATTCAGCTACTGAATCTTATCTCGATAATTTATTCGAAAAATTCTAAAAGGCCAGCCGAACCTATTGTTGTCCAACCTCTCATTGTTATTCTTGACTCACAAATCACTCCCTTTATTGTTGTAATCCAGTAAGATCCTCCAGTACTTTTACCAGCCTCCTTCGAATCTCATCCTCGGTGACATCAACAGCTCCAGGATTCCGAAATTCCCGGAAATGCATCAAAGGCGGAGATCTCCTTTCAAGTCGCTTCAGGATCGGTTCCAGAGCTGCTAAAATATCAAGAAAAATATGACAAAATGACATGGGATTTTTGAATTTTGATTTTTACCTCCTCCTCCGACTTCCTCCGCATTAATTCCAGCCTTCCCTCGTGTCCAATCCCTTGACATTGTCATCTATTTATCAAATATTGATTAATTTTCAAGAAAAACCTTGCAAAAATATTTATATTCGTACCTGAGATCGGGCGGAGATGGCAAAAAGTGAAAGAAGGAGCAAAATTGGTGCAAAATGCATGATTTTGGCGTTTGCGAATATTTGAGGTTTTCTTTCAAGGTTTGATTTGGAACTGGACGGGCTCTGGGGCTGACCCGGGTCATTTTATACCTGGTATCTGATGCCCTTGTAATCTGTTAATGGACTTTTCATCATCGGATTATAAATTATAAAAATCGGATTTAATTCTGGATACTTTTTAATGTGAAATATCTGAAATATATCAAAAAAGAGTGGGAGGAATTACGCGAGAGGTTTTTATAATCTTTTAATTAGCTTAAAATTACTAAATTAAATGATAACCTGACATTCAAGCATATTAGACATATTAAGGGATTAGGTAGGGTGGACTTTCAAAGGATTTGCCCTAAAAATATCAAATAATTCCGTTAAAAAAGCATATAAATTATAAAATACAAATCATACGAGCAAATTCGGTAGAAATTATAGGACTGTATTGGAACTTTTATTTCCATTAGGAAAAAGCGTGGGTTTCTGACGATGAGCTTGATTGATTTATCAAATAATTTGACACTGATGGATCCTCTTTTAATACCTACACTTTTTTAATACATTTTACTTTTTTTGATGCACAGAAAAAGTTTTTATTGAATTTGGAGAAATTGACACATTTCCTTTCGAGTAACTTTATAAAGTTATAGACATTCCAAACCTGTTGAAATTGCATGAATTTGCAATACGGATAAATGTATATGTATATTAGCTCCAATGCCATTGTATTACGATAATATAGCTTTTACGAAAGTACTATACGATGGTGTGCAAGTACGATACCTAATAAAATAGTTATTCACAGGCAATTTTTAATAAAATTCTAATGCTAATTTCACTAATTTCTCTAGGTATATATCTCTCGATATTTCTCTGAATTTCCCTAATGGAATTCGGATAGATTCGAACAAAAACCCCTTTTGATGACCATGAATTTTCAAATATTTGCATATTTGCACGAGCCAATTAATTTATCTATTAAAATTGTGCAAATATATAACCTGGAAAAAGTCTGAAAAAATTAATTATCAGTATTAGTAGGTACTACATTCGGGCTTAAAAGACCAAACGATTTCACTTTAAACATTTCATCAAAACTCTCGAAAAAAATTCCAAAATGACGGATAATCTTGCGTTTTTCGATAAAATACAAAAGATTTTCCCAAATGATTCGCCAGATGTCTCTAAAAACCTTCATCTAAGCTGTATTGAAGTCTTCTTCAAGATAGGCCGTTTTTTATTCGTATTTCCAAACCCAAGATTAAAATTAACATTCGGAAACGTGCTCCACACGTTATTCGTGCTTTTACTTCACGCTTTGGCTCTCAGGATTGGGATTTCTTATATGCTATTTATGGGCAATTTTACAAATAGTTTCACAAATCTTGAAACCTCGTTGTCCACAATAAATGGGATGACGTTCCCTTTTAAAATATTTTATTTCATGGGATATTTATGGTTCAGAGCAGGATCAATTCAAAGATTCGGCGTCGAATATCATTCGATTTCAATGGCCCTTGGAAAGTTTGGAATTCAAATGGCATCAAAAAGAAGGACCATTTTAATTGCCAGCATATTTTGGGCATTCACGATTTTTGCCAATTTGTTGGAATTTTCTACCATCTTTATTGGCGACAAAATGACGCATTTGACATCCATTCTTGGCACGATGCACTATTCTTATGGCCCATTTGCACTTCCAGAAATATATTCAGAAAATGAGACACGCCTTGAAGAAATAATGGGGGGAGATGGGTTAACTTTGGTTGAATTTGGTGGTGGCGCCCTCTGTGCATTTTTTCAATTTTATGGGATTCTGATGGGAAGAATGATGGACTTATTTTGCATTGCTTTTATCTTTAGTCTTGGGTCTGTAGTTTGTTCGGTTACTTCGTGGATCTCGGGGTCAATAAAATCTGGTCAACTTCGGGAAGTTCCGGTAAATGTGAAGTACAATTGAAGCTTTAATTAATGAAATTTACCCTAGGTGGAGCTGAGTGTTTGATCCAGTTTTTAGGCTATCAAAGCTTGTAAATGAAGCTCAAAGCCTCCAGATGGCGGCCGTTTTATTTTACAATATCCCACAAATAATGTTGGCCATTGTTCAGTTTGAAAAAACAAATTTCCTTCAAATTGCTGCACTTGCGTGCAATTTCCTCATGTATGTCGCCATCTTGGTTGGAGCTGCTGGAGCCAACTCAAAAGTTTGTTTATTGCCATCATAATTTGCATTTATATGTAATACCTCGGTCTAGATGGCGGTATTTGAAGAGTGGATATACGAGCGGAGAAGAAAGCGGCACCTAGCGGAAGATGAGACTGATGAGGAGGAAGCCATACTGCATTTGCTTGCGAGGAATGCAGTCGGCGTTAAATGCATCTCTTTTACTATTACTTATTCATTCATTGGGAATGTAAAAATATAATTTGATTTTTGGAACTTATTTATAGATCGCATTTTAATGAATTTTATTGTAGGTATTTGGGATGATCGTGACAAATGCGGCAATCATATACCAAATATCCTTTCAAAAGAATGCGTAATCCCAAAGTTTTTATACTAATTTTTAAATGTTTTTATTTATTCATAGGTCGTCTATAGCGGATCAGATCGCTTTGATTTAGGGAAATTGCATCAATGTAGACCCTTTATTTTACCATGAATTTCTGGTATTAATCTTAAATAATTTCTACTTCTCTTTAGGGTAAATATAGGGTTTTGAAAAAACTACGAAAAGAATCATCATTGAAATATTGCAATATTATTGCAATTATAAATATTATTATTCCTAAATTTATTTCTACAATAAATATGTAAAAAGCTGAAACAAGTTGAAATACTAGTACTGCTAAAATGATATGCTAAAATGAAATTTAAAATTATATCACGATTTGTGATGCATACTTTATAGTTTATTTAAATGCCAATTCATTACAATAATAGTTAATTACTTACATTTGAAATTGGTAAATCAAGAATTTAAAAATTATAGGACAGATTACCTAATTTTGAATTTGCAAAAGTCTAGGGCTTAAAAGTACCTACTATTTTAAAATAAAATTTCTATTGAATCTAGTGCAAAGCTTGAAAATATCTTAAGAATTTGAAATATGGAAAAATTTTAAGAAATTTTAAGTTTTCAAAAAAAATGTTTCAAAATTTGATTTCCGAGAAAGGTTCCATTTCACTTTTTCCCGCCTTGGTTCGCATTTCCAGCCCCTCCTCCAGCTCCACCTTTTGGCCGGAAAAGATCGTTGTTGGGATTGAGTTGCTTGGCATGATTTGCCAAATCCGCTGGCGTTCCTTTCCCCTGATAACCACCTCCGCCCCTGAGGAATTAAAATACAAATTTTAAATATTTTGCATCTCCACTATCTGTAATATTAGTAGGTACCCACTAATACTTCAATGAATATGACAATGTTCTATTTTAATTTCTTACAAATTTTATAATTTTAAAAAATGACTCACGTGTTATTGGGGTTTAATTGCTTGGCGCGATTGTCTTGTGCTGCTTTGTCCATCTGTGGATGAAAAAAAGAAATTAAAAATAAAATAAAAACCTTTTTTTTGAAGCTAAAATCGAATGATATAATTAAATTATATTAGAAAAATATTTGAACTTACGTTTGTTGGCGAAATTCTTAGTGAATCTGGATCGAACTTTTTACTTTGATGTCAGGAATCTGGATGCCTTAAAACTCCGAGCTTATCCTTTTTATACTCCCCCGATTTTGCTACTTTTGAGGCTCATGAGAAGCAAAACAATAAAAAAGCCCGTTAATTTGGACAAAATTGACCTCAACCTCTGAATTCTTTTATTTGTTTATCATTAAAATTCTCAAGATATTTTTGCATAGGATAATTTCATTTATTGCAAATGCGATTCTACAATACAAAGACAAAGGGGCCATGATAAATTATTGGGTCTAAAGTGTCAAGAAAGCCAAGCCTCAATTTATTGGTAATTAAATTATTGCGAATTTAGCAATTTGTTATCAACGATTATCGTAAGAATCAATTTACATATTTTTGTTTATGTCCTTATTTTTTTGATAAACATTTCTCACGATCAAGATGATTTTTATTAAAACTATCCAAAATAAATATACCTTAAAAAGCCTATGAATTACCTACAAAAAAGTTTTTAAAACCGTTCAGTCTCAATTGTTATGTGTATAAAAGATGATATACTCGTATACATTTTTTTATATAATTTATCAATTTCAGAATTTGGACATTGGAATGATCCTGCCAAATGAAGTAGTAAATACAGATATATTAGCATAATTTAATAATTAGGAGCTATTATTGTATCTGTACGTGTTAATAAAATATATACCTAGGGCTAGGTCTATCCATATAATACTATTATAAGTATTGTACATATATCGGTATGTAATAATATTTGTAATATAAAAAGTACATCGAAACGCGTTTGGGCATCCGGCTGGACCAGTTTAATTAGTCCAATTATTGACACGCAATTTCTTACTGGATATTTTATAAAGGTCATTTACACGTCAATGAATGTTACAAAACTTGCGAGTATACCTTTACAATACATGTCAAAAGAATTCGCTAAATATGGTTCAGCGGCTAAACCGATAATCTACCTATTAATATTATAATAATATTATATGCAAGTTCGATTGTATTTGTATTATATTACATAGGAAATTGCATTTAAAGTCTTTCGATCATGAAATTGGTAAGATTTTGAAAAATTAGATTGATTAGCATGTGGTTATTTAAAAATAATTTATACATAAATTATTTTTTCCTATTTTCAGACAAAATTCTTTTTGGCGTCCATTGGAATAATTATCCTGGCCATCAGCTTGGCTCAATCTCTTGAAAAAGGGGACTCTGGCGAACTTGACGATGGCCACAATCTGCCACTGGGTCAACATTTGGGATACTTCCATCGGAGTTTGGACAAACAGGATGACAAAAAAGGGAAAAAGTATAAAAAGAAAGCGAAAAAGTTTAAGAAAAAGAAGAAGAAATATTACAAAAAGAAAAAGAAGGGTGGGTGGACTCATCATCGACCATTTGGAGGACCTTGGGATTATCACCCACCTCCATCACCTCTTTGGAACCAATATGCATTTGGTTGGAATAATAGACCTGGAGGAATTATTTTCAGGGGATCTATATTCGAGGGGGAATTCCTTTTTAATTTGTAAAACATACTGTATAAAATATTTGGATCAATCTGGGTGTGCAAAACATGTTTTTTTCTCGAATATAAAAAAATGTACAATTTCAATATTATCGAATATAATTAATTAATAAATTCTGATGAACAAATTGGAAATTCTGAGGCGTGATTTAAATATGATTTAATTAAAATCATTGATCTTTCGACTTTAATCCAAGGCCAGGTCAAAAACTACGTAGACAGCCATTTAAATCATAATAATATTAATCCTAAATCGCATAAAAATATAATATAGTGATTTAAAAAATTCGCCAGACAAATATTTAGCATAATAATGGCACAGATTTAGCGATCAAGTCACAAAATGAATAATTTAGTGATTTTTGTCCCATATAAAATGGGCCAGAATTCGCAAAGTATTTTACAAAGTACCTCACATAAAAATCATAATCGGAGAAAGATGCATATCTTTGCCGTTGTCCTCCTCGTCGCCGTCTCGGGGTCTCTTGCCCAAGATCCGGAAATAATTCCCGTCTTTCGACCAGAATCCGTGAAATGTTCAGAATCCTTTAAAGAATACAAGGTATTATCAAGTATATGTTGGTTATACATATTTTAATATATATAATTTTTTAAAAATTAGGCACTAATGGAACTTGAATTTGATATGAACCGTAAAGTAGGTGGATTAACGTAAGTTTTTAAAAATTTATATATTTAAAATGATATGTTAAAATGGCTAAAGATTTTTTAAATTTACAAAAATATTGTTTTCCGTAGCCGTTTTGGTCTTTACATGAAGAATTGTCAAGAAATCGAGAAGGAGAATAGAGAAAATGAAAGATCTTTCAAAGTCGGAGTCAATAAATTTACAGGGATGTTTCCAGATGAAAAAAAGAACTTTCTTGGTGGCAAAAGAGATAAGATTGATATCCCCGCACCGGACGATTCTGAGAGTGAGGAATCTCATGACAGGCGAAAGAGGCAAACTACAACCGTCCCTGCTGCAAAAGTAATTTTTTAAATTAATATTTCCAAGTTCTTTTAATAATTAAACAAAATTAATTAATAATTAGGATTGGACCACAACTGCTGGCGTCGTTGGTGTCCCCAGGAATCAAGGTATATAATACTTTATTTTTGACAATTTCTTCATTTATTAATCTTCATTTATTAATAAAATTCAGGTTCTTGCGGATGTTGTTGGGCTTTTGCCGGTAAGAAAAATAATCACCATTTTTTTAAAAAAAAAACGAGAAATTACAAGAATGAAAAAATAAAATTCGGATCTAAAAAAATAGAAATTCCTGACTTTTTAAACATAATATTTCCTAAAAAATCATTCCAAAATAATTTTTAAAAATTCAAAATTTCAGCTAACGCTGCTCTTGAATCTGCTATGGTCATCCAGGTATTAAAAAATTAAAATTTTTAAAGATTGTGGATTTTTTAATAAAATTCTTAAAAATTCTTAAAAATTCTTGAAAAATAGCAAAAGAAAACATTGACCGCTATCTCTGAACAAGAGTTGGTTGATTGCTCCACCCAGGAATGCCAAGGAGGATATATGGACCAGGTATATTACTTTCATAAAATCAATATAATTTTATCCATGATTTTTTGTTCGAATCTATAAGGCCTACAACTACACAAAATATCACAAAATCTCCAAAATGTCATCTTACTCCAATGCGTATGCCTCCAAGAAATTGACCTGCAAGAGACCTGCATCAACCACCACCACCGCTGGAGCTTGCGTTTCTGGGTAAAAACAACTTTTTAAAAATCTACAAATTCCTATTTTTTAAATAAATGCAATTCTAGTTGGGGTTGGGCTATGGGCATCAATGCTGCTCGAACCGCCTACGTACCAGATGAGAATGCTCTCAAAGAAGCCGTTGCAAAACAACCTGTAGCCGTAGGTAAGTTATTAACTTATTATACTATTATCTACTTATGTATAAAAAATTATATACGTAGGTATTTTTCAATAAAATTGCTAAATAAAATCAAAATTTTTAGGAATTTATGTCAGCGACAACTTTTATAAATACGCCGGAGGTATCTTTGAAGATTCTACATGCAGCAATACTGAAATCAATCACGGCGTCGTCGTCGGTAATTTTTTTATTGATGTCAAGATGTCAAATCTTCATTTTGACACGATTTTTTTGAACGCAATTTTTAGTTGGATATGGTACTGAAAATGGCAAAGATTTCTGGAAAGTGAAGGTAAATTTCAAGGTCATTTAATGTCATTTTTTATTTTTATTAAAATTGTTTTAGAACTCGTGGGGAAGCACATGGGGAGAGAAGTAAGTTGTTTATTTTTTTGAATATTAACAAAATTTCATCAAATTTTTTAGGGGTTACATTCGAATGATCCGAAATGCACCCAATGTTTGGTAAATATTTTACTAATTTATCCTAAATTAAAAAATATTACGAATAAGTATGTAAAATGCAACTTTTAAAATTTCTAGCGGAATCCATCAAGCTCCAGTCTACCCCATAACTTGCGCATAACTTGATAATTATTAATTACTTACAATATAAATTCTTTCAAAATTCAAATACATTTATCTTTATAAATATTCACATGTATATTGTTAAAATATTAGAGAAATAAATTTAAGAGCATTCAAAAAACCAAATAATATTTTTCAAGATTTCCCAATTTTTCAATAGCGCCCCGGAAAAATGTCCTCAATCTTCCAATTTTTTATCCAAAGATGCTTTGATTTCCTTGTCCTTATTTTTGATGGTGACCTTCATCTCGATGCAAGCATCCGATTTATTGTCGCCCTTGACCTTGACCCGAACTTTGAACGTCTAATTTTTTTTTTAAATTGGAAATCATATTTTTCTGCCTGAAATTAATTAAAAATTCAATAATTACCCCAGTATATTTATCAGGAACTGTCCCACTCGTCTCAACACGATATCTTTTGGAAAAATTCATGAAAAATATTTCAAAATCTTCAAAATTTCGCAAAATTACTTTTTTCCAGCCTCGTAAGGTCCTTCAAAATCCTCTTCATACACACTTATCGGCACGAAAAACACCACAAACATCTCAAGATTGTATTTTTCAGTATTCCGAGCTTTAATCAAAAAATTAAATGCATTTAAATTAAAATTCCAAGATTTTTTAATGGCTTACTTGGAGTAAATTCAACAGCAAACTCCATTGAGTCCCCAACATTGAACTGGCAAGGGTATTCCGAACATTTATTCGCCCATAAGCCATGAAGCTTGACATTTTGATCACCAGCCCCTTAAAAAATACTTAAATATTTATAGTAATTATTACATATTTTGGTATTAATTCACTTACGACAAAATGTCCATCCATTAACTTGACCCCAAGCCATGTCATTCTTCGGCATTTCTCCAAATTGTCGAAGAATTGTCCCATTTTTCGGCATTTCTGAACAATTCCCGATGAAAAATGCTCCGAAAAACAGGAAAAATCCCAAGAAAAATCCCATTTTGAACAAATTCTTGAAGAATAATTTTTTAAATGCTTAAAATCACATAAAAACTCGATTTTAAAAATGAACCCTTTCGTCACATAGCTTAAGGATCCCTTTAACACGTCTATAAATAGGAATTTGACCCTGAGAAATTATAAATAAGGGTCTATGAAGGTTAAGGGAGGTGATTCAACCCTTCCCATTGAAGAATTCTCAGAAATAAGGCTTAGAATTAACAAATAAACCAACACTAAAGATCCTTATATCGGTTTTAAACCCTATAAAGCTACAAATATATCGCAAAATACATAAAAATTATTTTTTAAGTAGTTTATATTTATTCAAATTGATAATTTGAATTACATATAATACATGAAATTTCGGCTTAGTATTACGGTAGTTTAAATAGATGAAATTAAGTGCTCATAATCAAATGGACTTGTAGATATCAAAGGGAATTGAAAATTAATGAATCACAACGCGTTTTCCCCACTTTATTGGGACTTTAATTTGGCAATCCGTTCCTCCAGGTCATCTGTGGTTGGTGTATCGGGTAGGCCAATGTTATCTCTTGCTGAGGGAGCTTTTGCGAGCTGTAAAAAAAATCGTACAATTAAAATCCGACAAAAAAATGACAAATTCCTTACTTTTCCACTAATTTCAATGCCAATTTCATCCAAAACTTTATTAATAACGGCATCCTCCTCCTCCTCGTCTCCACTCTCGTTCATTATATCATCCAGAGTATCATTTATCATTTCATCTGCGAATTAGAAATGTTTAAACTGCTTAAAAAGATAATTAGGTTTAATTTACCAGTCATATCCATCCGAGCAGATTGTTTGCTAAATTCTTGAAGGGTTTGGTTAAGCTGAGCAGGGTTCATTTGCTTATTCATCGATCCCATTGCTTTACTGGTTGATCCAATAGCCTCAGAGATCCTCTGGTTAGCCCCCATAATCTTTGTACTTGTTGCAACTGATTGGATCTGTTAATTAATTAAAGAATAGAAAGCTTTTAGCCGTCGAGGAGTACGGACGTTTTACATTATCCTCTCCTCGAAAGAGGAGGGGGTCGTATTAGTTCATACACATAT
>JAAZTK010002907.1:0-10251 GCA_036507255.1 Megalothorax incertus | reverse complement strand
GACGAGGAGGATGCTGCTGTCCCCCCTCCGAATGATATTTATCGGAGTCGCCAGCAAAAACGTGTTAAATAAGTTAGTGAAGTCATTTTATCCGTATTCAGATTTTATAATTTTGACGTTCATATTCTATCTCTGAGAAAAAATTCTTCTGCTTCGTATGTAAAACTATTAATAAGAAAAGAGATATATATTTTATTAAATGCAAATTGATACAAAAACGCAAGCTTCCTTGATTCTGAACTTGTATCTTTATTTCATGAGTGAATATCCGTATAAATGGAAATGTAATATTAAATTATCTGTCTGAAACTGGAGATTAATTTGCCAACGTTTGATTACACTTTATTCACTTTATATTCATCCTGGGTGTGCATAAATGAATACCTACTCTTATTAAGCTTCAATATAATTTAATCAGCATGAACACTTGAATAAAAGAGAGTAAAATACAAATGTACTTTAAACTAGTTTACTTTGCTTCACAATTATTATAATACTACATAATTAATTTTTTAAAGTTATAAAATCCATATTGGAATAGTTAGAACTTGGAAGATCTATCGTAATTAATAATATGTAGATAATCTGATAAATATTAAAATGGATGCGAATAAAAGTGCATTATCAGCATAGCTTATTCTTCGTAAATTGTATTTGTTCATTTATTATTTTTATTAATATTAATATTTAAATAATGTAAGTTTAGTATGTAATTATATCAGTTTGAAATATGTAAAGTTGAATTGCACCATTAACAAAATGAATAAAATCTTTTTGAACAAACTAAAATTATTACTATTAGTATTTTTGACTCTTATTATTGGACTAGGTATAATGAAGTCTTTTAGCTAGTCTCGGTACTCGGTAGAATCTTAATGTACAAGTTTTAGCGATAAAGAGAACACAATATGATAATTACTCCATCCATGTATCTTTGCCATATTGATCGAAGGGACGCTTGCCTATGTGTATTGAAATCAAATGATTAAAAATCTATTCAGAGAAGTATTTTATAGCCAAATTCAATTACTTACGATTTCAAAACATCCAATTCGTATGCAGAATCTCTGAATATTCTGAAAAATAAAAGAAAATAGTTAAAACTTTAATTTCAAATCCCGTATTCCATAAGTAAATATTTTTTGTACTCGAGAAATGTTTGAAATTCAGTCAGAGGCCAATGCAAATTCTTGCAGGGTTCTATATATTTCTCGACCTATAAAATATAGAATAAAATTAGGGACCTATTAAAAGTTATTCCATATTCACGGTCAAACCAGGTCAATGAAGAGATCTTTTAGTTCTTTATTATGGTTTAGACCGCAGGCAATGTTGATGAGAGTACGGGAATAAGCTTTGAAGTTGTGATCAATTTCGTTTAAAATCTTTTCCGAAACTCGAGGCTTAAGTTCTTGAAGCGCCACCCTATATATGAGTAATCCAATGTTAGTTTTAAAACAAATTCATTTTAAAATATTACTAATTGATATTGTACTTACGCTTTGTGTTCCTTTTCCTTGTCGAAAAGAACCCTTAATTCACGGAGATCATTTAAAAATTCTCGATCCACATCTGAAGGAATGGTAGATGCATCAGGATTGTTGGAACTCCAATGTGTTATCATTGCTTGCGCTGAATTGTAAAACTCGGTGAAAGTCATAAAATTCAACTTTCTCTTGTTCGTCTCAAATCGATTCCCCACAATAAAGACGCTGAAACGAAAAGATATATTTTAATCAATTGTTTGATTATTTTACTACTTAATGCCAAAAAAAAGATTGCGTTCATACATTGCTTCATATTTCCTGTAATTTGAAAATATAACATTCATTACTTAATTAGTTCTATCCTAGATCTATTTAATTTTATATCGTACTTTGCCAAATCCTCTTCTAGAAAAAAGTTAGATTGGATGTTGGTGAAGAGTGATCCTGACATTTCTTCTACTGTTTTGAATACCTAAATTAAAATTTTGATGAGCAATAAAATCTATATCAGTTTTGAAATTGAATACTAAATACCCTTTTTGCATTGTCAAATTGACGCCTGAAATAAAAGAATTGAACATTTTACCACTTTCAAAATTCAATTTGAATTTTATATTAAAAAAAACCTGCAAGATTTTAAATTAATTCCAGTTTTTTCGCTAACTTCATCCAGGTCTTTCCTTTGTCTTGATGATAATTTCTTCCCCAGTATCTCCCGCATGACAATGTCATCAAATTCATAATACCTATTTATTTAAGAAATATTATATTCAAATTAAACTTATAACTGTTATATATAATGTATTGCTTACTTTTGGATAAGCATTTCTTGCGTAATAGGGTCGATTTGAAATATTGATTGATCTGTTAATCGAGTTGGTGTTTGCAAATATTTCTCGAGGATTTCAAAATATCGGTATTGATCTTCAATGTCCGACATGAGGAGATCAATCGTGGCTCCTGAAGAAAGAAGGATGCAAAATAAATAAATAATTAATAGCTCAAAAATTATAAATTGCTAAATCTAAAATTCTACATATTTAGCCATAATTTACAATACCTTGAACAGCGAGAAGTGCTCCCCTTTGTTGGAGCTCGTTACATGAATGATTAGCTTCAATATACAATTAATTAATGTAGGCACCCTATTACTATTTGACAATTTGAATTACTAATTACCTGCAAATCCATCAACCCATAATTGGAATATTTCTGGGTCTACTAACGTATGATTTCCTAAAATATAACAATTTTGAATACTTGCTCAGATGTAATATTAATAACCATTAATTTACCAACAAACGTGTCAACTTCGACTGTGTAACTCATTGGCATGTCAAGTACCTTCTTTGAATATAAAGCAATTAAAATTTATTAAATATTAGATTTTAATTTTTAAAAGTCCAATTTTTTATATTTTGATTCAAAAATTTTACCCGCATTTCCTATACCCTGTTCTCACACTTTGTTTCACTTTGCGTCTTTTTAAATGCATTTTTAATTCTTATGATATTTTATGAATTTTTATGAATTTTATGAATTCTTGTTAAATAATTGGAATTGATGTAAGATATATTTGTGTAATTAGTAATTTATTGCATTTAAAATTGATCGAAACATATGTTACGATAAAACTATCAGGTCTTTCATCATTACATACAAATCATTAATTTAAAGTACTCGTGAGTCGTAGAATTACCGTACGAAGACGTTCACATATTTTTAAATTAAAAGTCTGTGAAATTACAATATTTTAGTCAAAATACTAATATAATACAATATATAGTATAATATATTTACGATTAATAAAAGTTTTTAATAAGAAATTGACAGTATTTTAGACATTCTAAATGATAAATACAGAATATAAAAATATCTGTACAGGTTTTATGTGTTGACCTTTCACTTTGTCGTCAATACATAAATAATATTATGATATTATGTAGTAGTAAACTATTGATTCCAGACTCCAGTATAAAATTAATACTCTGTCCCTATACTACACTACTGTATTACAAGTAGCTACAAGATTGACTCATTTTAAGCGCATTCATTATTTTTGAACTTTTTTCCTTTTGTAGTTGAATGTATCCGATTAATCCGTATAATTCATTCGAATTTTTATTTTAATACAATAAAGTCATCTTATCATATAGAAAAGATTATCTAAAGGATTATCTAAAAGTTATAGTTCAACCATGTTTTTTGTCAAAAATTACAAGTGTTTTGACTTTTGAGATACAAAAATTATAAAAAATAAAAGTGCATAAAAAATCGTTATATAAAAATTATCAAAGTGCTTTATATTCTTAAACTCAAATTACTAAAAAGCCTGTAATCCAACTTGAAATACCCTATGTAGAAAAAGGTATAATATCAAAAGCTCAAATCCTCCTTGATCAAGAGATAATCTTTGTCGGCATTGGAATTACCAAAATCAAAATGAATTCAAAATTATTCCAAAAAAGCTAAAAAGTTTAAAGCAAAATGTTAAACTTCTTCGAGTACAATACTATATCTATTATGTAAACCCTACAATTAATTTATTTTAAAACTATGATCTATCATATAGGTACATATAAGAATTATGTTGGCCATTATTTAAATGGTTCAGTCTAATATTTTTATAGATTTTTCAAGATTTGTCAGTTGTCTGAATACATATTTTTCTGCTTCATACATTGCAATTGCTGATCCATGATTATGAAGTATGAACTTACTCTTATTCTGGAAATATGGAGAATAATCTGGATAATTATTGCTTACATCAATGAGATTGCAATGGCGTTTGAAGGATTTATGACTAAAAAAGAGTAGCAGGATTCGGGAATCGGAACTCGGAGATTGGGTTAGATTGCGTGAAGATCATGGTCCAAATTGTTTGAATTTGTATGATGATAAAGGACAGGCGTGTGGTGGGAGAAGCCATTTCCATTCATTCGATTCTCTGGAAAATGAACTTCCGACTGAATCCCCATACAATCCATCTATTTATGAATACATTATAAAAAAATGTAAAAAAAGGTTGAGAATTTCTTCTTTGTGTAAAATACATAGCTTGAAAATAAAATGCAAAAGAAAGAAAAAGGCGCAAGAGAGGTAGGTTTTAAAGATAGGAATGTTATTTTCTACTCTGTATTGATTGATATTTGTGTAAACTAATTAAATTTTTGGATATGTGTTTATTTAAGTTATAAATAAAAGTATTTTTAAGAGACCGATTTATGATGATGCTTTTTATTTATATAGTTTGATCCTGGAGCACGATTGCTGAAATGCCGGTCAACCCACTAGAAAACAAATAATTGAATGGTTAGAACTGGAACTTTTAAAAGGCCAAAGCGATTAAGATATAATTACCTTCAGCATAGTTAAGATTGAATCTGTATTAGGAAGGCGTCTGTCTGCAGCAGTTCGCACTGTATGTGAAGGCGTAACACGAAATGTGGCTGCCATCCCCTTCAGTGATCTCATGGCGTCCTTAAAATGAACAAAATTTAATTTTAGCTAATATTATCAATCAATAGCCATATACCTCATCAGTCACGTCATCTCCAGCATAGATAATCCTGACCCTTTCGTTCCAGTCAACGCCAAAAGCCGTTCTCAGAATGTAGATTGAAGCTCGTCCTAATCAAATGAATTTATACATACAATTATATGGATTTAAAATGATATTTCTAACCCTTATCCCACTCGACTGGTGGCTTGGCCTCCACAACACAATGCCCTTTACCAACGATAAATCCATTTTTGATCATCAAAGCCTGGAATTGAAATAAGATATATTGTACAAGTCCTGAATCTAATGCATGATTGCTAATATCAATATTTTTTAATTATATCGCAGTGCTATAATCGTACCTGTGCTTTCTTGATGATTGAGGTCCGGATATGAACTGGCGTATCCCGATAGTGAAAGCTCAGAACAGCCCCTTTGTTTTCAACCCAGGCCCCTTCGTGACATGCCTGCTCCTGAAGATCCTTTAGAAGATTCCGGAGATTATCTTCATATTCTGCCGGCATTGGATGGATGAATTTTGTGCCGTCAGGATGACAAATCTCAAGCCCATGATTCCCAGCGTAGGTTATATTCTCAATCCCCACCATTTCTTTCACATTCTCTACGCTTCTCCCGGAAACAATTGCAATAAAGACATCGGGGATGTTTGAAAGTCTCTCTAGAACCTTTTTTTCGAAGGTATTGGATTTCTGAATTAGGTACTTTTGCATTTTTCAAGATTTTAGAATGTAAAATATTATTATATGAACATACCTTTTTCGTTTCGTGAGGAATAGTAGCCAAATTGGGATGAGATGCAATAGGGGCCAATGTTCCATCATAGTCCAGCAAAAGTGCCAACTTCTTCACATTTCCAACGTATTTTGCGAGATACTCTTCAAAGTCATCAAGATTGAGTGGCATCATCGTTGTTGGAAGCATATCCTCTCCATCTTCATTCAAAAGGCTCCCCATTGCCTTTAAAAATGATTTCATCCAGCAATTAACGTCATTTAGTCTCTCTCGCTTCCTCAGGTGTGACATCCGGACTTCTCTCTCATCCTGAGGCATAGTCAATGCTCGGTGGAGCGTCTCTGCAACCTCATCCAACTCGTAGGGATTAACAATAAGGGCTTCTTGCATAGTTTCCCCAGCTCCGGCAAAGGGGCTCAAAATCAATACACCAGCCTTATCAATTTGGCATGCGACAAACTGAATTTAAACAAAAAATTACGTTTACTAGAGGATAAGTCCATTGATAATTATCAAATCTCACCTCTTTCGCTACAAGATTCATTCCATCTCGAAGAGGAGTGACAAGAGCGACAGATGCTTCTTTGTAGAATGCGGACAGCTCATCTTGCCCAACAAACCCATAAATATAGCGAATTGGGCTCCAAGAAAAGGTGGAGAATCTTCCATTTATTTGGCCGACAACTTGATCAACCTCCTCCTTCAAGTCTTGATATTCCTTGACATCCGTTCGGGATGGTACGGCTATTTGAAGGAGGCATACTTTTTCAATGTATTCCGGCCGCTTTTCTAAGAGCCTTTCAAAGCTTCGAAGTCGATGTACAAGCCCTGTTTGAAATAGATATGTATTTTATAGAATATGAATAAAATATCTATATGGAAAGTTTTGAAATAAAGGTAAACCTTTCGTATAATCCAAGCGGTCTACACCCAGAATTATCTTCTGCTCAGGATCGTTAGGCCAAACTCTAGGGGCTTCCTTTGCGAGCTTCACAAACCTAATTATCAGAATAAATACACAAATATGAAGTAATTGAATTTGATGCAGATAATGATTACTGATTAGGCAATATGTACTCATGAGTTGTGTGTATATTATTTATTATTTATTGTATACGTATTATTTACCTATCGAAGGGAATTCCAATGGGTAAGTATCTCACTCGAACAGTTCTACCCCCAAATTCAACCAGCATAGCCTTCCGATCAATCCTCAGTCCTACTCTCCTTCGACAGCAATCCAGAAAATTGACCTTCAGAGTGCATTTAAAATATCCGGTAAATACCATGTGCATACCAAGGCTTATTACTTCAAATAATATATTTATTTTTACCGCATAGTCTTCAATGTGGAATCCAACCATGTCGCAACCCAATAGACCTTGCAAAACAACTGAAACAGGGGAAAACATTAGAAATTAAAATATAATATTAATGAAGTCAAATGGCGTACCATCGTCATTGGGTAAAAGTCGAAATAGATCGTAAGCGGGGAAAGGAATATGAAGAAAGAATCCAATTTTGCAGCGGATTTGCTCCTCATCAACCATTTGTCTGATTATATTTGCAGCAAGCAAAAGATGGTAGTCGTGAATCCAAATTAGCGGAACTGGAGAATCTGTATCCCCGACGCTTACTTTCCTCAGAGCCTCAAGAGTTTTCTCCGCAAAGATTGTGTTAACGTGCACGTATGCATCCCAGCTCTCTCCACAGAAGACAGCTCGATCGCACATTGAATGACTGGAAAATAAAAGGGGAAATATAATGATTTCATTTAAAATGATTTTAAGTCGGATGCTTTGAAAATAAAAGCTTACAAAAGTGGCCACAGTGCAGCATTACAACATTTGTTATAATATAAATCGTAAGATTCTTTCTCGATATTCACAGGAATGACCTGGAACAAAATACATTTAATTTAGAATTAGATCCTTAAATCAGAGTTCAATCAATTCATGTTTATACCTGTTCAGGCTTCAATTCCGGACTTTTGCTGGCAGGATCAGCTTCAGGTATCTTGATGGATTCTTTTCCAGGATAATCTTCTAAAAAAACGCCTGGATGCTGGAAAAATAAATTATTGAATATATATCTACATATATCTGAAGCGGTATTGAATGTCTTTATGTATTGTAAAAAATCCAGACTTACCCCAATCCAAAGTCCCTGGGATTGAACAACGATTGGGCTAACAGCAGTTACAAGTCCACCAGCACTTCATAAAATAATCATAAGCATAAATCATTATTCATAAAATTATCGAATGTTGTAAATTAAGAATACATATGGATAAAAACATGCATATTAGATTTTTAGAGATATCAAATGACATTGTATGATACTATAGGCATTTTGATATCGTATGTTTTGGTAGCATCTTGAATTATCTTTTTAAGTAAGTTTATTACTGATACGATAGTATAATGAGGGGATCTTAATATCAATATTTATATTATTAAACTCATATATATCATTGCACAAACCTTATACGATAGGATACCGATAGGATACGATAACCATATAATTATACGATAACAATCAGAAATTCTAAGTTTATAAAATACAATTACATACTGTACCTATTATTGATATTTACTCAGAATCAGGATCAGGATATTGACACTTAAATTCTTATCTGAAGTTTCAAATTGTAAATTAAGTATATACCAATTTATATAATCTCATGAATCTATTTGTTTCTGTATTATTTAATAACCCCTATCGCAAGTTATGGAAAGTTACAATGTGCATTTTTAAGGACCCTTCTCAGAACTTCTGATCCTGGGAAAGGATATATCATATAAGCGATTATTCATTTGGAGATATTGAGAAAGTAACGATCGTTTATCGAACCGTGATTCATAATATATGATCTTTTTGTAGTAGTATTATTTAAGATTGGTCTTCTAATTAACTTAATACAAAAGAGATAAATTCAAAAAACAATATCTAATGAGTAATCAAATTAAAAGTCGATTAATACTAATCCTAAGTGATTATTGAGTAACAGAAATTCTAGTAATCTGTATTGACGTGTTGTTGGGAAAGAAATGAGTAAATATATGAAAAATTTCATACTCGTCCAGCGTCCTATTGTATTATTACTATTAATCGTGTTTACTGTACAAATTCTAGAAATTCAAAAAAACACAAGCTTTCCCTTTAATCCTATACGAACAATGCTATCAGATATGCAAAAGTCCTGTACAAGAATCAACGAAATAGGAATTAAAGTTAGTGAATACTATTCAAATTTTGAATAGTATTCACTAACTTTAATATTAATATTTAATATTTCAAAACGAGGTTTGCTAACTTGTTTTAAACTAGGCAATTGAACTTAGGATTAGAAATATGTCAAGAGTCAACCAGTACCAGATTCATCTAGAAGATTCAAGTTGAGAATCATGCTATCTAACCTTTATAAATTAGAGGAAATCGCATTTACACTTTCCAGTTATCGTAATATGCTAATAGCTTTATGGAATTTTTCAAAGAGATTTTGAATACCCCCAAATTAAGATTTAAATGCAGAGGTCATACTTTTCTTGCATGCACATTTCGGCACTTTGATATGTAATGTAATTTAATGAGCAAAAATTCAAATCGTAAAATCCACATACCTTGATTTCCTTTCAAAGTTTCCCGTCTCTTCATCATATTTCAGGACAAAAGGAAGTCGATTGCTTTAAGGGGTTATAAGATAATTAAATTTGGGAATGCAATTACATGTATTCTTAAGCTTTTTTCCTTCAAACCTGACAACAATTAGAGTTCCAAAAGAAGAATTCGCCATTAGAGCCAATTGGGTAAAGAATTACACTCAAAAAGGAGAAATAGAAGCCGGGTCCCTGAAAAGATACAAGATTTCATAAGAACTTATTTTGATTTTATAAGAACTTGATATTGACATATGTATGGTATAGGTATACGAATTAAGAATTTTATTGAATTGCAAATAGTACATACGATATACGATTAGAAAATATCTTAACTCTTAAGTACATTGTATTTGTATATAGGACCTATAATACACTGGACCTACTAATTCAGCTATTTAGCTTATAAATTAGGACCGGTATATCTGTACAATATCTACGTGCATACCTTGCTCTACAGTTAGGCATGTCAAAATCAAATTATTTTTTAAATACCCCTTAAAAATTCTCAAGACAAAATCAATATTGGGCAATACTTACAGGAAGAATTCAAATTGAGCGATGATACCTCCTTCTCTTTGCCCTGTCAATCACTCTGAATGCCAATAAAAAGACTTTTTACAAAAATATCATGCAAAATTTAAAAAAGCCGAAACTCAAAAAATTACTCACTATATCTTTCTGCTTGGACTGTTGGATTGACTTTGAAGGCGATCGTCGAGAACCTTCGGAGCGGTTCGGGAGCTACAATACTTATATAGATACCAATATTGGTATAACAAGTATTCAATGTTACTTACTCCTCGTCAAATCGTATAGGTACTTTATTATAATATCCACTCACTGTATC
>JAAZTK010002906.1:0-10253 GCA_036507255.1 Megalothorax incertus | reverse complement strand
TGGTCTACTCCAGTACCATTCCATTGGGGTGATTAGCATAACATCTCGCCCGATAATCTGGGCTTCTCAATCGCACATTTGCATTTGTGCACCTCATATTCTCTACTCCACTACACTATATATAAAAAAATTTGGAAATTTGAATATTATACATATTCCAATCATACGTAAAAGATATTCGGATTAGTTTTGATAACATTGGAGAGGGTTTAAACTTGTTGATTTACTATCTTTATGTATTATTCTCGCCATGAAAAATCCGCAAGTAGTTATATAAAAGTAAGAAATTTAGTTTAAGTAAGCATTTTGATAAGATATATCAAGCTTTTAAATATTAATATCTTTCCAATTAAACAGAATAGAATGTAGATTGGGAGAAACGTATATCATATTTTGATGGCAGTCTGTATTTGGTAGCCGTAGTACAATGCTTACCAACTCAGATTTTTTTTCTCATTAGATGATTACCCATAAGATAAAGTTACTTCACCTGACTTTTATTTTGTAATAGGCAGGAGAATCAATTAAGAGATTGAAAGATAAAGATTGGGGCGGAGGGTGGGTAGTATTAGTAGTAGTAAATCGAAATATCAAGTCATGATTCACAAATGAAACAGGATATCAAAAAAAACCAAAAAAACCTCCCTAGACAACCTCGTTTTTTGAACAGGATAATGTATATTTTTTGATCATTATTCCAAGAGAGAGCCAAATATTCAAAATTGCAGTAAGTTGAGGTATCCGCTTAGGCGCCTACAAAGGAAGGTAATAACATCATGAATACCCCCTTTAGAGCCACCCTATTGAGAAACACAACACCTACACAAGCTCGTATTAAGAGTATTTATCGACCCCAGAAGTGGCCAAAGTATGTCCAACTCAATTTGAAAGAGCTTAATTCCATTGTAATTTGAATAATTATCAGTGCATCTTCGGTGTTGGCTCGAACGCAGGATACCGTGAGGTTCTATGAGAAGCATATTAGGGATCTGGAGCCGTCGCTCTTCATGACCGCTGATGAATTTAAAGCAGAATATTCAAAACACCTTTTGAAAAAATCTCCCAATACTGTGGCCCTCCTCAAAGATTCACAGACTATTCCTGAACTATTTGGTAAAAGTTCTGTTGTAAAAGGGCTAATGGGAACTTTTGTGGTAAGGGTTGATTGAAATAATCTCTACTATACTTTATGCGAAATTTATTTTCGAGTCAGGCCCTGGGAGATCCACTCAAGACAAGTGTGTTACGCCTGGCCTGGAAGCCTGAGAAATTTTTCTATAAAATAACATCCATCGAACCATGTGTAATTGTTAACTTGAAAAATGTTGGTGGAAAATGGCATGCTGAAGTCCATCCCAAGGCCTTCTTCAAAGCTTATTGGGACCGTCTACCGAGTAAGCTCGAGGGCGGTATGCCCCTTCACTTTGATTCGTACTGTCAAATTGATGGTACCCCAATCCCTCCCCGAGAGATGATTGTCTGGACTGGTTCTAAAACACTGCTTGAACTACTGATGAGTCTGCCCCAACAGGATCAACCCTCTTGGCTTACAGTTCCATTTGACTACATAAAAAGTAATTATTACAATTGTCATCATCATATAGGTATATATGACTGATTATCCCCTTCATTTCCAAACAGTTCTTCCAACAATGGGTCTACTCTTGGGGATGAGGGAATTACGAGCCATTGTAGAGGCCACCCTAAAGAGGGTTGACATTGAACATAAAAGGTTTTCATCATTGATAAGTCGTGGCACACCCCTTTCTGATCCAAGCCTAGCGCCGTTTCACCTGGAATGTATACTACTCGACATTCAGTCTGGAGAACTTTTAAAATTGAAACGAGTGTTCAACACCCGAGTATCAAAAAATTTTGGAGTGGCCAAGATGATTCAGCCTTATTTTAAGAGGAAAAACCGGCTCATAGATTCGGTAGACAAACTCCAGTTAGAGGTCGATGGCTGCAAGGATTGTTGGGGGATTCACCCTCCTTCTCAGGCAGTCCTAAACAAGGTCAAGCTCATGCTTTTAATGTATCCTATGCATACATTTATGACACAATTTTTTTAACTTGGTTAAATAGTTTGGAGCAGATTTGTCTCAGTTGAAAGCATCTTCTGCACCGAGTATTCCAGACCCTTTCTCCTTCCGTAATACAATGAACTTTGTAAACACCTTTTTATTGAAGGAATTTCAAAGTAATTTAATAATTCAATCCGTCCAAGCGTATAAATATTAATGCTGCATTTTTATTGAAGGAGATGGCACTTCATTCCCACAAAGCTCTTCTACTTCTTCAAGTTCGCCTACTTCAAATGGTAGTTCCAATCAAGCCTCACCCAGAAAAACTACCGGTCAAGGCCAAAGCCCTCCAAAGATCATACCTAGAGGAGCCCCAGTTTCAGCCTCCAATGCGTCTGGTATAAATACTTCCCATCAAGTTACTACACGACGTGGACGAGGGAGAGGGATTAGGTTCACGCAATGAATTTTCTTTCTTGGATCATGGCTTACCTCAAAATTATAATTGTAATCAATTTAAATCCATGTTGAGATCATTTATTATGTAATAGAATGGTTCTCGCCGAAATTATAAGACAGTCATAATATATTGCATAATTTATTCAATCTAAAATAATATGAATCAAGACAAAAATATGATTTGATTTGCTTGAACTCCTCAAGTTTTATAAATAAATTGACAGTGAGAGGGTGATATAAAAGTATTATCGATATGACTTTGAACTGCTTAATTATAAATAATAAATATCTAGTTTGATGGAAGCTAATAAATAAACAGGGTTTGAACTGAGAGTTCAATAGTTCATTTGATTTAATATTAATTATGATTCAACTAAGAATACAAAAACTAGTTGGAAAGTTTCATGTAAAAAGATGGTAAACCCAAGTTTAAATTTTTAAAGGTTTGAGAAATTTAAGTAGATAAATTTGTCTCAATTCTAAATACTAATCTGACAGATGATGGTTAAATCTCAGGGAATAAAGGATCATGACGAGAGAGCAGAGGATTTTTTTCTTGCAAGACTTACAAATAAATTGAATCCATCGACCTGAATGTCCTTCCAAAGTCATTAGAATATTCTCAAGAGCCGAGAAAGAGAGAGAGAGAGAGAAGATATTAGCACCCTCATTATTAGAATCTCCTTTTTTAAAAACCATCAAACGAACTCGTATATATACTATACTTACAAAGAGTTAGCATATAACAATTAAAGGGGAATTAATGGTTGGACTTGGGTTTTCCATATGAAAGAAATCGAAAATGAAATGGGTAATTCAACCACATATTTAATTAATTAACTTTCAATGTGCATGTCAAATATATTTATGTATATTGTATCAAATCGGAATTTTAGCAAACAATAATGCAATGGGGAATAAATAATTTAAATAATTGATTTGTCAACCCTTTTGCAAAGTGGGTATTTCTGAATTTTTTTTTGTGTGCAAATAATACTAAATTCTGTACCATGGCCTGTATAGTCAGTTGGACTTTGAATTTTGTAGAGAGAGGATCTCGAGATTTCACCTGAGCAGTTTTAATGTTTTTTTTTATTTTTTTAATTTCCATCAATTAAAATTCATTTTATATACGCACATTCATTTTAAATTATTGTCTGCACAGTTCTTTCACCAAAATGGTTGGATTTAAACCAGAGGACGATAAAGTAAGATTTAATCATTCACATAATTCTAATTCAATCAGCTGTAAATTTTTGTTTTTAATTTTTTATTTTTTAAATCAGTCACGGTCAGATGTTTTTAAGAACAAATTGAAGCTCGATTCATTTTTGGATAAAGAAGCTAGCGTTTTACCTGAAATTAAAAGGACCAGAGGCTACATGTGGAGTCACAGGAGCTTTCCTTATGGGTGCCCTTTAGATAAAGTAATGAATTTTACAAAATCATCTTTTTAAAATGATTAATTTAACTATAATTAATGCATATTCTTCTAGGACACACTCGTCATTGGGATGGCAAATGCTTTCTCGTCAACAGGAGAAGAAAAACTGGGTTTTTCATGGTCATCTTACTGGGATTATGGTGTGTATCCCTTTTATGTCTGTCCTTACGGCCCATATCTGAACATTTATGACCTCGTATATGATTCTTTTGACGGTAAATGAATTATTTCTTTTTAATTTGGATTAAGTAAAAATTGTTTCTCGTTCTTTTAGCAATTCTGGAGTTCTACCATGATTTGTACGATTTTTTGCCTACGCGTTATTTTGTTTACCGTGATGTATCACAAGGCAATGTGACTACCACCACGATTGAAGCGGAGCTTGCCTCTTTAAAGGTAATTTCAATGAAAGTTAAAAATACTTATCAAGTTTTTACATAAACAAATTTTATCTAGGATGCAATGCTCTACAAGCGTTACGAGTGGGGAGGGGGACGAAGTAAAATGGAGAATATAATCTTTAGACCAAACGCTCCGTAAATTCTAAACAAGTATTAATTAATCAACATTGTAATATTCTAATTTATTCAGATTTAATCCGGAACCATCAAACTTCATGCTCGGAAAAAACTACTTTGCGGTCAAAAGTGAGATATGCCCTTTCCAGCCTTGTACATGTATTGATATGCGTAAAAAGTTCACATTGGGAATTTCTGACTATGATGGTACCCCGATTGTGTGCAAGGTTAGATTTTAAATTAATCTACATTTGACAAATTAATAATTTCAATCTATAAAATATACAGATGGCAAAGAATTTTGCAGCGAGGAATGTATATGACTGAGCTGATGCGAGAATGAGGTTGATTTTTAAGGATCAAAATAAGAGGGATCAAATTAATGAATTTTTCAAACCTACTTTTATTTATTTTTATTCAAATGAATTAATGTCTTATAAAAATCAATTATTTTAAACCTGTGTCATATAGAATCAATTTATAACTATTCGAAAGATCCTTTTACATGTATATTTGCTACTTTACCTATTATTTTTTATTGAATAAATTACAACAATGTTTTTAAAAAGTAATTAAAAAATGAGTATGTAAATCATTTAAAAATTACTTAAAAAACTTTGTGTATAAAAAGATTTGCACAAAATCTAGACAATCCCATGTAGCTAAAACCTGTACAAAAGTGAATGAAATTCAAAAACATTCAATTTCCATTCTGCCATGAAATTGAGTTCTTCTCGAAAAATAATATTTTTGTTCAATTAACATTCAAGTTAAAGTGATAATTAATGTCAACCAATTCTCATTATTGCTAATCAGTGCTAATTAACAATGTATAGAGATTCGTCCTCGGAGGAAGAAGGATTTAATCCTTTTGTGAATAGTGAACTAGTTTCAGTAAATGAATCTCTCGTGACCGTTGGGGAATTACTTCAAAAAAAGGTTGCCAAAGTCCAAGATGAGGAAGATTGGGACAAGACAAGTACCTCAAGACCCGTCACCAATTTTGAATATCGATCTGTTCAGAAACCTTCAAAAAAAGTGGCCGCAAAAATAGCAAAATTAAAAAATTCCCTTCCAAATCTGGTACGTTTTTAAATTTTTAATTTTTCCCCATTACAAATGATTGAAATTCTAAATCTATTAATTATAATAGTTCCCCGCCGATGCAGAGTCGAATAAGATCAAATCTCTTTCATGTCACAGACCAGGGGGAATGTCTGATGATGACACGGTATATTTGCAAATAGCTATTTAATTTTAATTTATTTAACATGCATATATTAAATAAAGGATTGTTCTGATGACGATGGAATCATCGGGTCGAGCTCAAGGATCATTTATTGTAAGATTAAACTACAAAACTATTTAAATCCAATGTGCAAATACATGCATAATCAGTCTAAAATATCCCATTATAATTAATCTATATTTCGGGGATCATGTATTTATAATGACCTTTAAAATACACTGACTTAATTGTACTTTTCAAAGAAAAATTGACCCAAAAGTCAACTTGGTAAAAGCCAATTTTATATCATTGTTAGATCTTTTCATCTTGTACTCAAAACCAAATGAATTTATTTCAAAACCTTTATCCATAAGATTTGAGACATCCGAATCTTGTTTCATAAGCCTCGAGAAATTATGACCTCTTTAAAAAGATTTAAATTCAATGCCAACGGGGCCTCCATTTACTCAAAATCAATTGTAACTAATGTAAATATCTCCAATCTCCATATCACGTTCCATCATAACATTTCTTCTGATTTAAGCTAAGTACCCAATTAAAGAACGTCTACGTTTCACCTTCACGTCTTTGTCCGTGCGTTTTTCCGTACGGAAGAATCGTGGTCTTTTTAGTTCAAAAAATGGTTCAATTCCCAATAAAGCTTCTTTTTCCAGCCAGATTTTGCAAAAAATGATAAAAATTAGCATAATTACCACTAAACTAAATCAAATTAAAGATCAAATATGATTTAAACTCACGGAAAAGCGTGAAAAAGTTGAAATGATTCAACTTTTTTTATCCACGGAAAACGTGATGAAATTCCGTACGGAAAAGTCGTACGTTTGACCTGAGGTCAATCCCCAATAAAACCCAAAGAAGCAGTCGTGAAACGTGGAAACGTGACGTTTTCTGTCGAATTGGGGACATACCTTTAGAGTTCCTTTGAAAATTCAATTCTTGCAAAAATATCAATTTTTTATCATGTTTCAATTGTTTGATATCATCTCATAAATTTACTCAGATTTTCCGGGACTTGAAATAAAAATGCTAAAAAAAGTCTAGCTTATTTAAATTATATCCTCCCCCCTTCTTTACTTAATAAATTAATAGTACGATGGGTCAGATTAGACAGATAATACTCCGTATATAAATAAAATAATGGTTATAATAATTTAAATTGATATAGGTCCAGATTTTCAAGGCACAGTTGCATCAAAATTGAATGAAATGTCATCGGGATTGAGCTCAATCATTGTAAGCATTTAAAATTACAATAAAATTATTAAATCTTCATTCACTTTAATCAGGTAAAGAATAAACAACCACAAAAGAAAAAGAATTATGTCAAGGAATGGGAGTATCTCAATGCTGTCCATGACAGGAGATATCCTCAAAAGGTTCTGGAGGATATGAGCTCCAAATTGAAAGGATCCGTTATCTCTGCTCTTCAAGGGAAGGATTTTTCAAAAATGAGTGAGGAAGTATTAAAGAATATCAAGGAATGGAGCCTAACTGAACTCCCAGCACAGCCATCACAAGAAGAGCTCAACAATACTCTTTGGAACGTGATCCCTTTTTATAAGGAGGATTTGAAATTACTTGAAAAATTTGCAAACTGCAAAGTCTTGGGCCTTGATGTAGAATTTGGGTATACGCAACCCAGTAAGAATCCATAATTTTACTCATTTTTGGAATCCAATTGTAAATTAATAAAATAAAAATGACCAAATATTATTCTATTCTAGGTCTTCCTGCGTTAATCCAGCTCACTTCTGTTAAAGACGGTACGGTAGTGGTCCAGACTGAAGTATTAACAATGGCAGGCATCAAATTATTACGAAGTATAATCCAAAACCCCAACATAATCAAAATTGGATTTGGATTTGACAACGACGTCAAAGTCTCTAAAGCTCATAGGTTGCTTTCCCGTGGCATTTTTCGACATCCAGCTCGTGATCCAGTCTTTTCTCAAGCTTAAAAATCCACCCTCTCTCAAGAATTGTGCCGAATATTTCCTGGACAGGAAAGACATTAACAAGAGTATTCGTGCTTCGATTTTTGAAAGTAGAATTGATGGGGAGCTTCCAAAGGATATGCTTCTCTATGCTGCATTTGATGCAGTTTTGCATATTTCACTCTTTTATCGATTCATCAAATTGGTATGTATTTTGTTAAATAATTTCAAACTTTCTTGATACTAAAATCCTGTCTATTTATACAAGATTCTGTCTGCTGCTCCCAGCGAGAAGAAGGATGAAGAGAGTACTACTTTGATTGCAAGATTCAACGAATTATATTCAAAATGTATGGTTTATGATTTACTTGGAAAGCGTCCTAAACTTGCCTTGTCAAAGAAAAAGCTTATTGCAAAATCTAAAGAGGATGAGGAGTATACTCGGGAATATATTTCAATCAAATCCCCAGATGAAAAGAAGCGTGTAGAGATTTTGAATGAATTCAGACAAGAACTGTACACAAGCAATGGGTTTTTAAATGTCCACGACTTTCTCCCTAATCCTGTTCTATTTAAACTTGCAAAAAACCCACCAAAAAATGTAGAGGATATCAAAACTTTTATGATGACATGGAATCATCCGACAGAACAAGAAAGGAGGAAGCGGATTCGCCTTAATATGCCATGTACTGATGCTACAATTGCAAATGCAAGTAGAATCTTTGAGGCATTGAATGGTACAATTATCACAAACCTTAATTGCATGCAAAATTTCAAATATAAATTATTTCATAGGAAAACCAGTCCAAGAAATCCTCAATAAATTATGTCTAAAATGTAGAAAATGGAATTGCGTGGCGCCTAGCTTGTGCACAGACAAATCTGCACTCAGTAATTATGGAAGGTTGAGGAACAAAAAGGAGAGAGAAGGCCTTGCATCTGTTAGGGAGCTAATTAAGCCAAATCAAAAGAAAAGGAGGAACAAGAGGAATGTTGCAAGGAAAAGTAGGAGAAGAGCAGAAAAGGTATTCGAACTTTTACTTGTAATAAATTCTCATATCTAATTAGCTTATTTTGATTTAAAGAGAGAACAAGAAGCAGCAGCTGCAGCAATGATGGCAGATCCTCCTTAATTCTCCTTAATTCTTCTCATTAATCCAACATTTTCTAATTTAAATCTTTAGAATCTGAACTATTCAATGTTTACAAACGTTAACGCAATTTGTATATTTAGATATAAAGTTCTAATTTCTAAGTTTAATTTTTAATGAACTCCTCAATTTATAAATTGTATATGAAAACTATGAACTATGATTTGATTATGGTCGGTGTAAGAATTCTCAATATGTCAGGGGAAAATGTTTTTTTTTATAATCAAAGAAATTAAACTTAATTGAGGGAAATATTATAGAATTATAAAAAATTGTAATTCAGAATAAAGGTAATTAGAGTAGGACAAGATTAAACTCATATTTGTATAGGAAACATTAAACTTGGATTAAGGTTTAGATAATCAATTTAAGGATTCACATTTTGACATCAATTTATGCAATGTACTATTCGGATAGTTTAAGGGATTATACCTAATTCTTATATGTATTTTTTTAGGCCAGTGTATCATATTATAAAATTAAAATTGTTAAATTACAAATCTATTTGGGAATCTATAATAAAATTAATACGTTTATTGATTACATAAATTATTATTGTTTTTCTGAATTCAACTATACAATCTAGCGTAAGCTACTATATAGGTAGCAATATTAATTTAGCAGGGGGCTAGCCAAGTCTTTTTCATAATTGTAGGTACATAGCAATTTTAGCTAAAAGCGTAAAACTTATTAGATATATATGCAAGTTCCCTTTATATTCTGACCAATTTCGACAATAATTAATTGATTTTAGGTCAGATTTCATTCAGAAGAGTAATAATAAGTTACGGCTAACATTGTCTAAACCCATAGAGGAAAGTCCGCTTACCGATCTGACCTCGATGGAGGTTAATATTAAAAATTTGAGACTAGTTCATTAATTCATGTACTCCAGAGGTCATGAATTATTCCATAATTTATTCAAATTCACTATTTGCAAGCCCGATCTGTGAGTGTTTCCTAAAAATGCTTAGGGTTGATTAACTGTTTTTTATTTATGATCAAACAAAAAAAAGAGAGCCTATCCGGTACTTGACATTTGGTAATATTTTGAAATTATAGGGAGATCATATAAGATATGGCATAGACAAAGATGTGTTAAGGTTAATTCACAATCAAACGCGGCACGCGGCAGCGGCATTTGTCGAGCCGATTTTTTCGCGTGGAAAATTCGGTTTCGGCATTTGCGATTTCAATTTACATTGAAATTGAAAATTGCCAAAAAATGGCAGATTTTCAAAGTTCTTCGAAGTTAATATACTTAAAAATCAATTATTATTGTCGGCGGCCGCAGTAGCTGTTTCTGTGCTTTTAAGGAAGGGACATTTTAGCGGCCCTAGAAGACCTAAGGGTAAAAAGTATTGAATTCGACCATATTGAGGGGAAGGAAAGAGTTTGGGGAATTGCCCGGTACGGATATTTTCCGAGATTTTCCAAGCTTTTGTCACCTTCCCCCATGGTCCTCGTGAGATTTA
>JAAZTK010002905.1:0-10253 GCA_036507255.1 Megalothorax incertus | reverse complement strand
TATTGATTTCTGTTTATTGATTATTTATTATTCTGAACTCTGTCGAAGATCATTCTTTCTCAGCTTCTCAACTATATCTGATAATTTCTAACTGCATTTTTTATTAGTACCATATTTTTTTAATTAGCAAATCTACTTAATGTTTGAATCTCCGAAAATTCCTGCAAAGGTTTTTCGTAGATTAACCATCGTATCTTCAGAACCTGCATCTTGAGACGCTTGACTTGTTAAATTAGTTGAAGAAGAATTATCTTTATCTTTCAAATTCTGCTCTGTACTAACACTACTTTCTTCTCCAGTATTTTCTACTTTCTCTTTACTCTCTGAACTTTCATTACTTCCTCCGAAGAGAGAACTCATGGCTGAACTCGCCTTCGAGCTTGCCGAACCCATAAATGACCCTACCGCCTGTCCAGGAGCCGTGTCAAATGGGTTAGTTTTTATCCCGCTAAAGACTGAAGAGGCTGCCGAGGGCGCTGGTGAAGGGACTGGTGAGGAAGTGGCTGGTAGGCCACTTCCAGCGCTTCCACTGCTCCTCCTTCTAGCTGCGGCTTTAAAAAAAATGGAAATTAAAATAATTTTAATGGGAAATCAATCCAAATTTACCAATCCCGGCTCCAGCAGCCCCTGTCACCGAGCTGGAGACTGAACTAATTATCCCCGATGCTTTCTCCGAAGAGGAGCTGATAAAGTCATCCAGCCCTGGCGTCTCTTCCGTTGAATCTCGTTTGTCCCCGGACATGAATGATGAGAAAATATGCGAGAAGGAACCTCGACTTGCGGCGGCAGCAGCTTCCGCTTTTGGGAAATATTCTGACTCAAATTTTAATGATTTTTTAAAGAAAAATGAGATACCTTTTGCCTGAGCTTGTTGCTGGATTTGTTGTTGAATCTGCTGGCTTGTGGGAGCTTGACAAAGAAGCTGCATCCGGCTTAGAACGAGACTCGCAATATCCCTCCGATCCTCCTCCTGAGTATCTCCCAAAAGGGTTGTCGCAGAGTCGTTGACCTCAATTATGAACTCTCTACCATCTTTGCTTACAATCATCTAGAAGAGTGGAATTTGTCATTAAATATTAAAAGAATTTGCAGAAATATATGGCGAATCGTACTTCAAGGCTGCAAATATCTAGGCCTCCAAAAATCGTTGACACGGCGTCTGCCCAAGTTCGATGTCTTTCTGTCACAGGGATCTGCTCAAGCATTGTTGCTGTATTTGTTCCAGATCCAGATTTCCAGGATCCGGGAACGATATTCTTTCTCCTAATAAAGATCAAAATTCATTTTTATTATGAATTTTTATATTTTTACAAATTTATGCTTACATGAATGCTTTGTATTGACTTCCAATTTTTTGAACGTGGGCGTCGCATCGAGTTTCAATATATGGTTCAGCTAAAATTGTCATATGAAATAAAAGTTGTATTTTTTCTGAACTTTATAGGACATTTAACCTACCTGTGCAATAGGTTCCAGTCACGGCTACAACTGAGCTTGCATCCTGGAATTCATGCAAATTTTTTGCACGAATTTTTCCCAGTCCACCTGAAAAATCATTCATTTTGAAATTTACATAAGTCTCGAGATTTAAATAGGGATTCAACCATGTGCATGTCCAATCTTCAAAACCTGCAAAAACATTAATTTAATTTTAAAATTTTCAAGTTCTTTTACTTTATTTATTAATTGTAGATCTTCAATTAAAGAGACGCTTACGGTAGGAAGCTAAAAATGTCATAAAATAAAAGTTGTAAGAATGCTTTATGCTCTTCTATCGATAATATGATATTTGCAAACCTTAGCCGGAACAACGCTGGCCATTTGCTTGTAATCCGGGTAAAATATCTGCTCAATTAATGGGAATGCATTTGTCCCAACGATGATAGGAGGTTGACCTCCTTGCTGTTGTTGAGCCATTTGTTGCCTATAGGCAGACTTTATGAGGCTTCTTTGCAATCCAATTAAATGTGCATAAACCCAAGGCTTGTCCTATATAAAAATAAATATATTCGGAAATCATTCTTGATGCGCTGCGCTTGGGAATATTATATATTCGGATATTACCTGGAAATTGTAAATAGCTTGCAGCGAGTTAACAGATGGTATCCCGCCATACATCAAGGCCAAGAGGAAATTTTTGTAATCCTGTCCTGCGTCACGAAGATTTTGCCGAATCTATGAGTTTCCAGTTATAGAATCCATTTGGGAAATATCAAATTTTTTGAAAACTTACGAGAACAAAATCAGGGATGAACGAGTAATTTGCCAATTGTCCATTAGCCCTCTTTTTGAAGATGGTTACAATACACACTCCATTAAAGTTATTAGTATTAGTGGTCACAGCAGAGGCAGAGGCAGCTCCACTTACGGCCGAAATTTCTATATTTCAAAAATAAATTATGATTTGCCCATAAATTATTGGATTTTGTGACCCAACCAGAGAATTCTGCTTGTTCAACTTGAATTTCCACTTGATCATCAAAGAGTTTCTTTGATTTTGGGAAGTATTTTGACCAATCCGTGTCCTGATCATCAATCACGAGTAGAATTAATGTATTCTCTTGCTTTCGAAGCGGTGCAGTTGTTACAACAGGGAATTTATTAATCCCAGACGCCCCAAATCCAACTCCTCCCGTGAAATTAAAATATCCAGATAATTCATTCATAGCCAAATTCCCTTGTCCTCCTCCAACACCTCCAATCATATCCTTTGCAGCACCAGTTAGACTTGCTACTCTCTGAAGAAATCCTTCCTTTTTATCTTGAGCCGATTGCCCAGTGGCTTGCCCAAACATTCTGATTGGGGAGGAACCCCCCAATGGAGAAGTTGGTGCTGAAATGGTCTTTTTCTTCCCTCCAGTTGACACTTCTTGACTCTCTGAGGATTGGGCTGTATGTGCTGGACTTACAGATGAGACTGATGACCTTTGACTTTGCTTTGATGGACTTTGTCCGGATGACTCCTTCCGCTGATGCCCCACAGCGTTGGGGGCTCCATATGGACTTTCCATGCCTTCAGCCTCTCCCTCTTCATACCTGGCATTGTATTTAAAATTGGAATTAGATCAAGTTATCATTAAAAAATTCAAATAAACCTTTCGGTCGCTTCCGAAGCTAAATCCCCCGATGAAAATCTCCTCTAAAATAAAAATTCTCGAGTAAAAATCAATAGAATTCTTTAAATTCGGAGAAACCCAACCTTCAGATAATTGTTGACATCCGAGAAAGAAGAGATCTTTTTGAAACTTTGCTCCGAAACCCTTTGTGAAATTAATTTTGACGGTTTATCTTTTGGAAGAAATTATTCAAGAGATATATTTGGGCTCCAGTTTGGAGGGAAGAGGGCCTATTGACACGTAAACTTTTGCAGGAGGAGTTTAATATTATTTATTAAATTTAATTGCTCGAGTTAAAATTGCACATATCTTATATGTGTTTGAAGAACTCAGAGAGAGAAAGAGAAAGCAAGTGAAAGCAAATAAGGAGTGTGCTTTCTCCTTCTACTACGAATATATAATACCCGGGTGAGAGTATAGCGGGATCGTGGTGAGGGTAGGGCAAAATCGATGGAAAAAGGGAGGGACGAGGGTTATTATATAGGGATATCTTTTAGCAACAAGAGAGAGACGGTTCGGGTGAACATGCTGAATGAATAAACTCTTGGGGGATCCTGGGATTCGGGATTTAGCGAAAGGTTTAAACTTTATCGGATTCGGCCAACGGGGGAACGTTCAGGAGAAATTCCTATATATCCAAACATTAATATATCAGCAGAGCTACTACGAAACATATGAGGGTTCACAATTTGTCTGCACTGCTCCTAAAAACTACGCAGAATGACCGTTCTTTTATCTTTTTATAGTTTATTCCCCTGAACTGGAAAGGCATATCAAGACCAATTAACATCCGGATTTAATTAACCCTTTGAAGTTATCTGGAGAGTCAAAATTGAATTTCATTCGCGAGAGGAATTTGCCATCTAATCAAATACAATATCAGTATGTATCGACATAGCGTAGTGAATTTGAGCTTTATGAATATTTGAAGATTTTTATTTATTTTACTCAAGTTCCAATTTACTAATTATCCATGCATATAATGTTTATAAATAACTACCTATTTTATACACATTTTACATAATTCGGAAATTGCTTTTTGAGGTAGTCAACTATCGTACAAATGCACATGAATATGGCATAAGATATACATGTATGTAAAATAGCATTTATATTTTAAAATATATACGATGATAAGTGTATAATTACTAATTAGTACCTACCTGCAATATGAATAAACTTAAAAATATTTACGCAAAATAACCTTCACCATTTTTTATATAAAAAGTAATTTAAAAGTACTATTTTTATAAAAAATTGATTCGCATTTCGTTTGCGTGTTTATCCAAAATTCTAGCTAAAAATATAATTAGTCACAAAGACGCCCAAAGCGATAAGGAGCCCAATTTCGACGAGTTTGAGGAATATAAGAAAGATGTAATCATGTTTGAAGCCAAGCCCATTTTTGCGGTCACTGTCATTTCCGGCTATTTGGAGGAAAAATGTAAATTCTCGAGTTCAAATAAATAAAAGTTTTTAAAATATTTACCAATCCTGAATACATCACAGACGAGCCACATGCAAAGCATTGTAATTGGATTCGCAAGAAGAATTCGGGATACAATTACCTGAGGGGGGAAGATGAAACCCAATTCAATTTAGTATTTATAGAATTTGAGATTAAATGGGAATTTGATCCACTTTACCATAATCTTGCTCAGGGCTAACTGTCTCCGAAGAAGGGATTTTAAATTTCTTGTAATGTTGGAGCAGGAAACTCAAAAAGTTAATCTTTGCCGGAGTATATGGGGGATATCTGTAATTTTAGAAATTGAGAAATTGAGAAATGAGAAAGGATCGAGCAGGATTTGTTTTAAAATATAGTAGGTACCTACCTAAACATCCCGACTTGATCCCCCAATTGGCTAAAATCCCTTGCCACGACTGACTTCTTGTGTGTAAATGTATCAAAGCTATGCTTTCCATGATATGACCCCATCCCTGAAGTTCCGACTCCCCCGAATGGCAGCTCGCAAACTTTAAGAGTAGGTAAATTAAAATTTAGCTCCAGATTCCGAATTTCGGGAATTTTTGGAAGCTCATTTTTAATAGGGAGAAATGTATACTTACTTGCAAATTGAATGATTGTATCATTCATCGCCATTGTACCTAGAGAATAATGGGTCTTTAAAAAATTTTATATTTAAAAAATTTTTATTTCTTACCGGCTCGAACCCGCTTTTGGAATTCCAATTGAACCTCCCTATCCTCGGAAAAGACGTAGGCGCAAAGCGGATGTCTCAAATGTTCACTACAAAATTAATCAGGATTAATTTCAAAATCTAAAGTGTCAAATGATTCCCAATTACTATTTATTAATGATTCCAATAGCTTCGTCTGGCGAATTGACCGTCATAATAGGAAGAATTGGACCAAACATCTCTTCCTCCATCATTTTAAGTCCGCTCGTAAGGTTGGCGTCGACTAAATGATTCCGAAATTTAGAATAAACGACTTTATTTTTTGTTTGAGATTTCCTACCAATAATTGTCGGTTCAATCCATAAATCATCGCGGTCATGGTCTCCTCCAAGAGCGATTCTCGGCCTATTTTTACCCCCGCTTGCTTCCTTGAGATATCCAGCTAGTCGATCAAAGTGGCTTGTATTAACAAGCCTCGCCAAATCTCGAGCTCGCTTCCACCGAGGATTTCCTTCCATCTTTTTGCCATTTCTATACAACTCAAGCAATTCCTCCCGAGGTCTCTTGCCGCACTTGTCGTCCTTTCCATTATACCATTCCTCCAAAACTTTATAGCATTCGACGACAAATCTTTCTTCGACCTTTTTACTGCAAAGCACATAATCTGGAGCAACGCATGTGGCTCCGAGATTCATGGCCTTCCCCCAAATGATTCGCTCTGCAGTTTTTTTATAGTCCACCAGGTCATCATGTAGGTAGACGGGGGCCTTTCCTCCTAGTTCGAGCGTAACCGGGGTCAGGTACTTATTTGCATAAGAATGAATGAGCTTCCCAACTCGTAGGGATCCCGTGTAGAAAATATAATCAAATCTGGTAGAATTCAACAAATTCTCCGTCTCAGGGCCATCTCCATCAAATACCATTATTCCTCTAGGGTCGAGATATTTCCCAATGAGTTCTAAATTATTTCAAAATTAGTCATACGCCCATAAGTAATTTGATTGAACTTACTTTTGATTGCCTGACAAGTGTAATGTGAGATTTCCGAAGGTTTGATCACTGGAATTAAATCATCATTTGATTAAAATAGATGTCAACGGCTTTGTTTGGAATCTGCATCTTACCAACGGCATTTCCGGCCGCAATGGCGCCCGCCACTGGCACTAGAGTTAATTGGAAGGGATAATTGAAAGCCCCAATCACGAGAACAACTCCATAAGGGACCTTTGTTATGTATGCCTAGGGATATAATTTATATTTTAAAATCTAGGCCCTTTTAAAGTATATTTAAATCTACCTTATCAGTAATAGTTAAGAAATTCCTTGCAATAAGTTCATCCCTCGTCCAATTCTCCAAATTATTAATTTGATTCCTCACATCCTGCTTCATCAAATCAACTTCATATAGATATGCTTCAAGTTTAGACTTTCTCATGTCATGAAATAAAGCCTCAAGGATTTCTGAAAGATTCTCCTCATACATCCTGAGCAGCGCTTTTAATTGCCCCCTCCTCCATTCAAGGTCTCGTGTGAGCCCGGCCTTCCAAGTTAAAGCGCAAATAAAATATCTTGCTATATAATAATTTTTTTTTTAGAATTTTGAGCCTACCTCAAAATTTGTCCGGAGCTCCTCAATCCTGGATTTGACGACGGGTAGAGGCGTCCGTGGAACCATTTGTGGTTCCTTGCTTTTCGGAATAAATTTTGTATCCTCGGCAAGGAAATCCTTGAGACTCGTCGTCGTAACATTATTATTCTCCATTTTTAGAGCAGTTTTAAAACCGGTATACACAATTATGGATGCACTTTCAATGCTAATTGTCCATGTTTAAATTTTTTTTAGAAACAAACTTTGCCGATCCTCCTCAAGAGAAGGACTGAATTAAACAAGTGCGAGTGGACAAATGAAAAATTGGGATAGAAATTTTTGGGGGTGATATTGCCAATGCAATGTTTTGGAGGTTGGTGACGAAAAAAGACTTGGGAAAGAGCGAGAGAGTAAAGCGTAATGGGCAAGGTGCGATTTGAAAGAAAAAAAAGTATATTATATAAGTAGATCAAGCAAGTTCTGAGGAGTTTTCGTGCTGACTTCCTTGATTGAGCAAGTCTTGGGGGTTGCTTTTTATCTCATTTAGAAAGTCATATGCATTTTTCCCATGCCCTCCTCCTTGTACTACTAGGTATAGGTATGCAATGCCACTATACTTTAAGGTAAGGGGTAGTTGGAGAGAGGGTGATTGCCGAGTAAGTACATAGGTATTGTATATTGTTGAGTAATGCTCACAACATTTTATATAGGACAAAGTCAAGCACCGTAAATATACTGCAAGTATATGTTTACAGTTTGCAAGATCAATTGAGTAGGCCAAATTACAAAGGACCTGTAAACGGGATACGCATGAATTCGGCTATTTATAAATGCTAGATCATCCAAAGTGCTTGGGGGGAATGTCCATTCATAGTTTAAGCTTGTATTAATATCCCGATTTGCAATTTCAATAAATCTTGAGATGTACAGCTTCAAGTCTGACCGAAATGCACCGTTCCAAAAAGCAAACGGGACGCTATACAGCTAAAAATTAATTACTCTACTATTTAGCGCACATTAATTATAGTGAAATTGGCTTCCAATGTAAATAAATGTAATTAACTAATTCTGAATGCTAATTCAAAATGATTCTAAAAGGATTGTTCAAATTGAAAGGAATTAGCATCATTTTAACTTGGCAAATGATTGAGCAAATATCAAAATTAAGTTTTCGTGTATTTTGCATGAATTTTTTTGATGGACATTTTTTGGTTAAAAATGTGGCCTAAATTTCAGAGGGTGTTTAATTAATTAAAATGCTTTGAGATTGAGCAGGAAAAAATTATAAATTATGTGGCCGATATTTGCTCAAGAGTTCAATTCCGGAGGTTACAATTATTGGGCAAATCACGCTTGTTTGGGGCAGAATGCCATTAATGCATTTTTTAGACACTAATATAGTGCAATGTACACTGTAAAATATTATTATTGTTCAATATATTACATTGTAGGAAATGCGAATTCCATGAATTAATAATCAGGAGTGCACCATTAGAGGATTAGCTATAAGGTGTGGATTTGCAACTTTCAATCTCTCAATCACACTGGGCCAATTCATTAAGAATATCATATTATAATGTGCGTAAACAATATATTATTATTGTTGTAGCTTAAGGTTTGACCGTTTGATGAGCTAAAAGATTTTGGTTCCCCTTCCCTAATTCCTACCAACGATTACTCCATTTTGCAATAGGGACAATTGGGGTCATTATGCACATTTATAATTTTGTGTGTACAAATGATTTTGCACGAGGCACAAATACAAAATTCCCATTTCGCACCTGTAAGTATATGATCGTACAGTATTTGATAAATTGCATAGGTTAGATCTTTTTGAATTCATTTTATTGAGGAAACCAAAATTGATTGATTCTTGCATTATACAGATAGGTACATTATTAATTATCGCAAAGCAATGAAGACTTACATTTAAGTTGCCAATTTTATTGCACTTATATATTCACTTGTTTTTATGTATAATTTAAAATTGTACGAATATTGGATTTAAAAAATCTGCATTTATAGGGTTAAAGCCCTGCTCATCATTAAAAAGTTTTCCTATACCACGAATGTCACAGTGAATGGTAAATTGAGATAAAACTTGTTCATATCCTCATTGGAAATCTAATCAGAAATTATAACAGTAATAAATAATACTACCCAAAATGCTGTACTATAGATGTATTTTACCTGCTTATCGCAAAATTGGAAGGATATTTCGGACAATTTCGGACATTCATGCCAAACATTCTTGAAAAAAGAGAGATACTCGTCCGGGTCTTGAGGGGTATCAATCTCAATCACAATAAGCTTCTTCAGA
Source organism: Megalothorax incertus (assembly GCA_036507255.1). Taxonomy (NCBI): domain Eukaryota; kingdom Metazoa; phylum Arthropoda; class Collembola; order Neelipleona; family Neelidae; genus Megalothorax; species Megalothorax incertus. The sequence goes on along the minus strand of JAAZTK010002905.1, from coordinate 1,088 downwards.
CCTGACAAAATCAAACAAAACTTAGGTACATACTAGTACACCCTAACTCCGCAAGGTTATCTTCAATATTCTTTAATATTTGCAGCTTAACTTACACTTGAGATGAGATAGTTGAAGGGGTGCTTTGACATTAAATATTTCGAGCACCTCGAGTGACTTATCCCAGAGAAAGAGGCTCTCATCACCTTTATTCAGACCAAGGAATTTACGTAGGCCTAAGATTTTTCTTTTTCTTACCTTCACAGTGGGTCATAGATCCATCTCCAGGCTCGAGTCTCTTTGTGTGGTTAGGCTCTGCATATGCATTCTCAAGCTTTCCAAGGGACACCTTCTATTTATTGTATAAAAAAACATTAAAGAGGTCATGTCCAGAGGTCTTTGGAATCTCTGTGAATTTTGCTTTTGTGAAAATTTTGTATTCTCTATGATTCTGACCCTCAGAGCATCTTGAACAGATCTCTCCAGCTCTAAAAAATGATTCTTTTCCTCAAGGGCTCCAAGTGTATCTTTCTTGGCCTGCAATTCGTCCTCGAGAGTGGAAATGATTCCTTCCAGCGTATTCACCTTATCACATTTCGCATCCACTTTCGACAAGAGGGATTTATTTATATTTTTGACAATCCTATTCTCCTCCTATTTAAAGCAATAAGAATAAGGCATGCCATATATGAACTATTGTGCCTACCTGTACTGCATGGAGCTGAGTCTCTAGGTCCGTGATCTTGATGGCCCGGGCCATTGACTCGTCAGCCTCCTTTTCAAGATCTTGAACCCTATTTTGCTCCTCCCTTAGGTCATCCTGGAGTGTTTGAAAGGCCCAGTCTTGATACTTGGCCGCTTCTGCTGCTGTTCCTAATTGACCCTCAAGGGTTGCCACCTGAGCCTGAATGGTAGCCATCCAATTTGTAGCTTTCTTGGTTTTTTCCTCGAAATTTAAGATCAATTGCATATTGTCCACAATTGCATATTCAATTGCATATTGTATCTCTCAGACAATTTTAAAGGGTTAAGACGTATTTTCTTTGAGCTCCCATAATACTCATAATAACTTTTGACCTTATGGTCCGATTTCTATAAAAATTACACCA
>JAAZTK010002904.1:0-10256 GCA_036507255.1 Megalothorax incertus | reverse complement strand
CAGGGTGCATCTTCCGAAGATGTGTTTTGAGATAGCTCTTTTTAACAATTGTTTGGCAAATTTTGCAAGCAACTTTCTCGGAGTCTGGAACTTGGTTGACTCCGCTTTCATTTTCAGGGACGTAATCTGGACCAGGATCAGCAATTTGCTCATGCGAATCTGTAGATTTAGTAGTTTTGAAGTAGTGAACAAAATCCTTCAATTTTGGCGTGTAATCCATTTCTCCCAAAGGGTCTGCTAGCGGATCTACAAGATCTTCCGACTCCATCAAGACATCATCATCATCATCAAGTAGAGCATCCTCTGCATTTACGTCAATAGGATTTAAGAAAGGCACATTTGGCTCTGAAAGGATAAATAAAAATTTTAAAGGATTTGAGCATAAACTATAAATACGATATATACCTGAATTGTCATCCTCCTTTTCACATGTAGTTCCAATAGGCACTTTTTCAGGCTTGCTAGCAGCACTACTCGAATTGGTAGAATCCTCACCTGTCAAGTCATTCTCCGTGGCATGCTTCTCCTTCATATGATTCCTCAAGTTCTCTTCCCTTTTAAAGAAGTCATTGCATATCTCACAAAGGAATGCTTCAATCCCATGCACACTCTTCACGTGAGCTCTTAATTGATTCGGTATATCTGACTCAAAATCGCAAAGTGGGCAAATGATGGATACTTGTGAAGTTTCCTCAACTTTTGAGCTGGGGCTGATTGCATGAGGCTTCACTGGAGAAGAATCCGAATCCGCATGGGAAATCTTTAGATGATTCCGAAGGCTTATTTTGAATTTAAACTGCGAGTTACAAAGACCGCAAATCCAGGGCTAAAATAAAAGAATATAAAATAGCAAAAAAGCCCTAATTCTTTGTAGGTATTTAAAAAAGTACCTTAAAATCAGTATGCGAAGACATATGAGAATTAATGTCGTCCAAAGTAGCTTTTACAATATTGCAGCCCCCAAATTGACACTTGAATTTAGCCTCGAAAACATTGACTTGAATAGGGAATTGGCTCGAAGTTGAATTTAGGGATTGTTCGTACCGGAGATCAGCCTCTCTTTTACAGATAATCTTATGGCTTTTAAGATCATTTGAATTCTTGAATGCCATTTTACAAGACCAACAATTTAAATTCAAATCTTTCACAAGTGGATCCCCTTCCTCTGAATTTGATGATGATTCTGAGTCATTTGAAGATATCCCTCTCCTTTCAAATGACTTTATTCGGAAATTCTGGTACTCTTCATCCTCATCCTCTTCAGAAGATGCGTAAAACTCTTTATATGAAGTATTTTTCGCCCTAGAACGCCGAGGCCTTGAATTATCGGGTGATTTTGACTTTTCTCGAAATTTGATTGAAACTATAATCTTATTGTGAGTGAATTTATCAAATAGAATTGCCTTTTCATAGTCTGGGTGGAATAATTTAAAATGATTCATTAAATCGAGCTTCATTCGGCAAAAATTAGAGCAAATTCCGCAAAGGATATTCTCAAATTTCATTTTGTGCTCCGTTTTGAGATGCTCTTTGTAGTTTTTTGAGGAGGAGAAATTTGAGAGGCAATTGGAATATTTGCAATAAATATAGTCGAGCTTTGCGAGGGAATCAATGGGGGAGTATGGAGTTCCACACACTTCGATGTGGCCAATAGCTCGAGATTGAGAGCGAAATAGAATCAGGCAATTTGGGCAAGAATAGACTTTGAGGAGGGAACTTGGTGTATTCCGATTAAAGGGTTGAGATGGTACAATGCTGGATATTTCTTGTGTCATTTCTGGCTCTACAATTGGCTGAATCTTTGCTGGCTTTTTATTCAGTGCTTTTGAAGAATTCCCTGGCTTAAGCAAAGGCATAGGCGAGATATCTTCCTCCCCCTCGCCCTCCGTGGACGACTCCTCATCAACAAAACTCATTTCAATATCCGGGGGTAGAATATTTTGAATGGTGGTTGAAGTCTTCTCAAATCGGAGGAATGCTTTATAAATCTTGTTCAATTCCACGATGCATTTTAGGCAAAGGGATTGTGAATCAATGCTTCTATTTGAGATTGAACGGTTCAAAATGGCCCAATCACGAGGGTAGACTTTTGCAAAGACTGTTAAAAATTAATAGGAATTAGCCTAATTAAAAAATTAATATTAAATAGGGGCATACCTTGTGAAACGCTATTGGTATTGATGTAACTCATATTCTCTGCAAAGTTGAAGGATTGTCCAGTCAGAGGAATATTGCAATTTGCACAAATTCGGAGTCTCGGAATTTGAAGAATTAAATTGTCCACGAATCCAGGAGGTATTTTGATTGGCCTCTCTTTTGATTGCTTCTTAATCCTCCCTTTTGACTTGGCATTGTTAACGCCATGTTTGCGTATTTTTTTAACTTTCCCCATTTGTTTATTTTACAGCGAGATTATTGATCAATTCAAGGCTCAAATTCAATGACAAAAACGGCTGACATCTTGCACTCTGTAAATCAAAAAAGAATGACATTATTATTGGAATGCGCTTAAATACATGCAATGTGATGATCAATATGTCGTCATCTAATTAGTAATTAATTAGGATATTTTAAAAATGTCGTCTAAAATAAAAATCTTTCAAAATTCAAATACAGAATCACTGCCAATCGGATAGATTCGAGCTTTAAATTATTATTTTAAGGGGAGATACTTACCGATAGGACAACTTAACTGGTGAAATATGCGGCCAATATATGAAATAGTTAATTAGGTCGTAATTATATGTTTACAAAAAGAAAAGGAGGAACTTCCGGACTTTGTGAACTCGTCACTTTCAAATGTTTTGATTTTATAGCAGAATTTTGCTTCAAACATGAATTTTTTTATATTGGAAATAGATGATTAAATTTTTTTGAGGGTTTTTAAAATTTTAATTAATTAATTATTGATCAATTAAGATATTAAAATAATTAACGAAACAATTAAAAATATATCAAAATTTATTTCATACAAACTTGAAATCTGCGCATAAAAAAACAAATAATTAAGGAATAGTGATAAATAAATCTCAAAAGACCCAAACTTTTAATAATAATTATAAATTATGGCTTCAATAATTGAAGTTCAATTAGTTGAATAATAAATATAAGTAATATTTAGAATTAGAGACGTCAACAATGATGGCTTATGGTCTAAACTTTTACTTAAATAACTTGTTGAAATAAATAAAATAAAAAATATTAAAAAACCAAAAAATCAAAAAAACGTGTAATAAGAACATACGCGTAAAAAGAACATAATTTCAAAATTTGATTCAATTCACATAAATCGATCCTTTCAAAAAATTTTAAAATGATTAATCTACTTCAATAGAATTATGAATCAGCGAGCTTTTTCTTTGACAGAGGACCAGGTCTTGACATCCTCCCCTTATTAGTTGACTTCCTGTTCAAATTAGCTTGACTCTTTTGCATTGAATTCAATAATACTTCCAGCTTTGTGTAGGCCTTGTATATTTTATTTAATTTGCTGATGCAGGATAGACACAGGTTCTGATCCTTGTGGTGATTAGTCGGGTCCTTTGTAATTCGGCTCCAATCCTCTGGATAAACTTGGTCAAGAACCTGTTGAGGAATTAACAAAATTTTTAAAGATCTTGAATTAATTTTAAATTTTAAAAGGACTTACACAATGGACAGGCTTTGTATTGATAAAACTCATACTTCCGTTGAAATGGAAAGCTTCGGAATCCGAGAGGACTTTATTACAATTAGCACAGACTTTTAATCGGGGGATGACGAGGACCATCGTGTCAATAAATCCTGGAGGAATTTTGACATTTGATTCATGTGACACGACACGGCTCTTCTTCCGTTTGGACGAAAACAACCAGCACCCATTCGACCTCCTCTTTTTGCTGGACATCTTCTTCTTAATTAAAAGACGATCGGAATTCGGAACTAATTAAAAATTATTTCACGAGCCAAAATCAAAACAAGTTCAAAGTAATCGAGGATTTTTAAATTTGGAAATCTGCCGGTTTTTTTGCTCCCATTTGCCTTTGGGGCGAATTGATTTCAATTCGATTCGGGGCAAAAGTGTACCATTTTTGGCCAATTAAATTTCGGCAACAAAAATTCTCATTCATTCATCAGTGCAGTTTAAACTGTTTAATATTTAATTTTATTATCTTAATTTATCAATGTAAATTATAGTTAATAATTATTTAACAAATGAGCGGTTTTACATTATTTACAATGCATGGCATAGCTTATTAGTTATTACTAAATTACTTATAATAGAGTTAAGTAATTAAAAAGTTAAGTATAAAGTTTAACTTATTAGGGAGTATTGTATCGTAATTATCGTAGTTAATTATATCGTAAATTATGAAGGGTGGCACAATCAAGGTTCAAGAATCTAATTATCTAATATAATGGTAGATAAAACATTCTTACAGGTAATTATCTAGGAATATTCAATAAGTACACGATAATTAATAGGTAAAATCTTTAAAGTCATAAAGTGAAGGTTCAAAATTTGTACATTTTTATTTGTGATGTCCACGAGCAATGGCTTATTCATCTAGTCCTAAGACTTTAAATAAAATTAAGTACCTACCCAAATTTTTAGTAATACAACTACTCTTAATTATGTAAATTGCCTATATTTACATTTATCCCCATTTATCCAAGAACCAAGTTTAAATTTTTTATTAATTTGAAAAATCTAAATTTATAAATTAAGTATTACATGATACATTACCCTACATTAGTCCCTATCTAATTCTACGATATCATTTATGTAAAATTTTAATTAGATAAACTCGTAATTGTTACTTAATAAATGCTCATTTTTTAAAGTCTCATGAATAATTTCAAATTTCAATCCTTAGGTTTCTTTAAACTAATTAAGTATGCATATTATTAGGCAGTAATGTTCAGCTTATTTGTTCCTTCCCTTTTTTTGTGCTCAATCCTCGTTTGAATTTGAACTGGAGCTATTCATAGCAATCTTTCTATTTCCATTTCCTGTCTCAGATGTGCTCGTCTGCAAAAAAATCCACATAAAAAATACGGCATTCCAATTTCGCTAATTAAAAATATCATGTTTCCATCAACTTACACTTACCCTAAAGAATCCCCGATGAGTCCTCCTATAATTAGGGATCGACAAAAGTTTCTCTTACATAAAAACCTAATTTATGCAAAATTACCTGTAATGAATACACTTCTCCACCAGGGCAAACAAAATCCCAAACACAATCCCGAGTATGAGTAATGAAAGTGGCCCAAGAAAGTCTCCTACAAAAAGTATTGGTGGGCTCTCGTTTCCTGTTCCATCTTGACATGATCCTCCTTTTTCCTCCCATTTCATCGCTAATTTATGCAAAACTCCCTGCTCTTTCAGCGTCAAGATCCCTTGTGAAATCCTTTCCCTCAAAGGTGATCCTTTTGCCATTGCAATCCCATAAGAATGTTCAGCAATTGGTCCAAGGAATTTAAGAGAGCAATCCCTTTGTCCATCCTCAGAAGTTGACCCCTCAACGAGATTGACTTCCTCCCCAATGAATGCGAATCCATTGCCTCTAGAGACTTGATCAACTCCATCCAAAATTGATGGTTGGAGCCCCTTTGGATTTTTACTCACCTTCCACCAGATTCGTTGGAGGAACTCTGATTTTGCATTCTGGAGAAAGTAATGCGAAGATCCTCCTTGCAAAAGCCTGTAAATTCCTCCAAAAATTAGTCGATTAATTATATTTTTTATTGAAATTTACCCAAAATCCACAGAAGGGTCTTTCATTAGCTGCTCAACTTGGGCATGTACATCTGAGGAGCTTCTTTTCCCAAGGTCATGCTCATAATTAAACCATCGAGAGATCAAACTTGCATAAGAGATAAGGAGAAGAAGTGCGAATATCCACCATACAATTGCAATAGTCCGAGATGAGACGGCCTAATTAAAAATCATTAAAAGTTCAACTTTTCTCGGATTTTAGAGAGATTCTTACCTTGAGCCGAACGTCAGAGGAGCTTCGGAGGAAAAACGAGCTTGACAAAAGCCACATTGAATTGACAAAAGTAAGGTCAGATCCCAGGGTGGAATGATCTGATCCATGGGTAATGATGAGGTCATCCTTTTTCTGGTAAGGCGAGACCCAAGACACGATCTTGAGGCAAACGGATGTCACGATGAAAGCCAGGATAATGCTAATATAAAAGCCAGATCAAATATTTTAGTTTATTGGACTTGAATAGTTTACCTGACCCAGACCCAATTATTGAAGGGCTTTAAGAAGAGTATTAAACTGCTCATCACTTCCTCTTGCTATAATTAGAATGAAACATTTGATTAGGTACTGTAGTACATCTCTATTTGATATGCATATCTAAAATCTTAATGTGAAATATCTTTTAAAGCGAGTAATGCGAGACCAGGATGGAGGGAAAAAGATTAACAGTGCAGTTGAGAGATTTAATAATCCGAAAAACCATATGCCTCTATTTCTAAGATGAGATTTACAATTTTTAAAGCGAAATGCCATCCTCGGATAAAGATTTCATGTAGCTAAATATTCTCCAGATAAAGATATCTGTCTGCCACTCAAAAAAAGGAATTTCCCGAGCATCTTTAAAAAGATTAAGAGAGTTCAACAAATGCCTTTTTTTCTTGGGATCTCTACTGGCTTGACAGGGATTGTTATTTTTATAATATAGCGTGTATTAAATCTCATTAAAAAGGGAAATGATTTCAAGACGATCATATGTGTCCTAATGCAAAAGACATTGAAGGGGACGACTTTGAGAATTAATTTAAAAATAGCCCCGGATTTTTTCTGCAATCTCGCTTCTTTCGAGAGTCGGTGTGGGCGGCGGGGAGTCTGAGATAAATTGACGGCTTTTACTTTCTAGGANAATTTAAAAATAGCCCCGGATTTTTTCTGCAACCTCGCTTCTTTCGAGAGTCGGTGTGGGCGGCGGGGAGTCTGAGATAAATTGACGGCTTTTACTTTCTAGGAGTAACGTCAGGAGAATTTAACTGCCTATTTAAAGAGTGGTTCCTCGTAAGTAATGATACAAGACTTGTATGTGTTTATTAGAGGATTGGGGAATCTCAGCAATAAATATTTTTAGGGGATTTCTCATCTCGAATCATCACCCCAAAATAGAAATTTGGCGGATTTGAAGGATTTTTCACTATAAATCCGATTGTCCCTCGCCTCGATCGCCCGAGTTCTCATTTCAATCTCGATAGAGTTACAAGTTTTAATTTTCTACATTAGAAAAATGTCTCGACCAGTCTGGCAGGTAGATAATTAAGCTACTGATATTTAGTAATTGGGTTTAAATTGATTTTGCAATTAAAGGTTGCAGGAAAAAGGGACCCCGATCAAGAGGCGGAAGCTCAATATTGGATTGAGCTGGTGATTGGAGAAAGATTCCCCCCAGGAGGTAATGCGGAACTTTTTTTATCGTACTCCGATTTCGCCAATAAAAACACCAGCAACTCTTGAAAGAACCCCATTAATTTTGGTTGAAACTTGGGGCATAAAAACCTAGTTGATTTACACCTTTGAGTTAGGCTAAATCAGCACTTCTCCTAAGTGCATCTGTCACAACTTAATATCTCTTGATAGGAAATGATCTAAAAATAAGGATATTTGCATTATAATTCATAATCCGATTTTTTGCTCTTAAAGTGGCCTATGAAGACGCTCTTCGGGATGGTGTGATCTTATGCAAACTCATCAACCGTCTCATGCCTGGTTACATCAGGAGGATCAATGTCTCTGGAGGAGATTACAAATACATGGACAATATCCAACAGTAAATCTTTTAAAAAATCCTCAAAATTCCTAATTAAAATCTAAATTTTGAATAGATTTCTTAGCGGATGCACCGCATATGGGGTCGAGGATGTAGATCTCTTCCAATCTTGTGATTTAATTGAGAAAAAGAATATTTACGCTGTCACCCTTACCATCTACGCTCTGGGGAGAACGGTATTATATTTGCAAATTCAAATTTGCTTAAAAACTCAATAAATCTCCTCAATTTTAGACCTACAAACACCCAGAATTCAGGGGACCTTGCCTAGGGCCGAAGCCCTCTGAGGAAAATCATCGCAATTTTAGCGAGGATGTCCTCCAAGCTGGACAGACAGTAATCGGGCTTCAAGCTGGTTCAAACAAGGGTGCCTCACAAAAAGGGCAAAATTTTGGAGCCTCCCGATTCATCATTTTGGGAAAATAAGCTACGAAAGAATCAGCCAACACTATTTTTCTTATCTTGCAAATTCTATGCATATATTTCTATCTGCTTTTTCCAATCTTAATTCAATTAGGCTCTGCATAAATTCATGATTCACGCTCTTTAAATATTTACAATACCTTGTATAAAACTCCCATTGATGTTTGCTTGAAGGGCACGGAGAAATCCACTACTTTCTGTCTAGCTGCCGTAATTGTAAGATCCGAGAGTGCAAGATCAGCTTCCTAATTGCACAATTGTTTGTTAAAAATTGGTTCAAGTTTGAATAAAGTATACTATTTACCCCTCGAACAATTTCTCCAATCATGCCATCCCATGAGGAACTCACTGGATCCATTTTTCCATACTGTCCATCTGCTACAGGCTTCCATTTCCATCTTACCCCAAGTAGAGGGAACAAATGTTCAGCGAGATCGGAACAAAATCCTTCTTCCACACTCTTGCCATTCACCTCCCTTATACTCAAGCATGAGGAGCCCTTAAAAAATTAATAAATAAGTCATCGAGAGATTAGTTTATGACGGTCTCGAATTAATTGCAGTGGAATTTATGAGCAAAACGATCGTGCTTCGACTCCCCGATTTTTAACTATAAATTGGATGTAATTGGATTTTTCATTGATTAGGACTTACATGGAGGGTAGTCACGAGGAGTGTCCGGTTAAGGGCTTCCTCCTCAGAGTTTCCAAGTAGTAGTTTATTATCCAAGAGTGAAATTCCATCTTTATCCCCAACCCCCTCCGACCAGTTCCCTATGTTTATTATTACAGGGGCCCCTCCATCTCCTTTATGACTCAATTTCAGAAGATCCACGCTTAAAGTTGACCGAATCCCATTGATGAAAGAAATTGGCCCCGTAACTCCATCGAATTGCACCTGTTTTTTAAAGTGTTGTAGGATTAAAATGCATATTATCTCGTTTACTCAGAACATAAATCATGAGTGAAACACTGAAAACATTGCATCCGTAATTATATGGGTTGGATTTCAGGGAGGAAGCAAAGTCAAAAGATAAATAACGCTGTTAAAACATTGGGAAAGATAAGCGGGGGAGCGTGCAAGATTCATATCGGATTAAAAACATATGCATGTAAACTTACACTCTTTAAAGAGTCCCAAAGGGCATTCTCTGTGTCCTTTGAGTTCCCCTCAACGGTGCAGGAAGTGGCAAAAGGGGCTGACGACAAATCGGAGCCTGAATTGTCAAAATCCTCCAACCCCCGAAGAAAGAGTTCCACTGAGTCAATGGTAAGCCCTATTTTCGCCGAGGAGGATAGTTCCTGCTGAGTTAACATTCATTTAGGTTCTTGATAAACTCGGGACAGATGTCTTTGAGGCGAAAGGCACAAGTCACCTCCTAAGCCGACGACTTTAAAGCTCTCAAGGGCTGACTCTGACCTTTGTCAAGCTTCATTTCAACCACCCTCAATTTCAAAAGCCCCATATGTCTCGTTAGTAAAAGGATGTAGCATTTTTCCGGTCTTTAAAAGTGTTTAAAAGACTTTAAAAGTCGAGGGGGGACTTGGGCCCGGATTAGCCCTGTAAAATGCTTACTTAAAGGATTGTGCCTAGATTTTTTTTTATGAAACGAGGAGCCTATAAAGTTAAAGACTTTGAGAGTGATTGGGGAATCTTCGGGGGGTTTATTATCTCAATCCGGCTGCTTTGTAAATCAGAATCAGATGCAGACTAGCCCTGCCCTAACTTTGAAATTTTGTATCTTGCTCTCCGTGTTGTACTGATATATAAAAACAATCTACTTATACTTTGCTGATACAGTGTATAGCTAAGAATGAGCTTATAAACACTCTTGAGAAATGAGTAATTCTCGGGCTGGTCGAGTGAGAGTTTGTTAATATCGCCCGCTGAGCTCTCATCTTATGCTTTTCAAGGGCTCAAACGTAGGGACTCGAAACTCACCGGCTTCCCCTTGGCATGCCTCGCTAGAAAGTCGTCCATCTTCTCCTCATCCACAAATCCAAATCCAAAGATTTGAGCCTCTGTGAAGCTCAGACGTGACCA
>JAAZTK010002903.1:0-10256 GCA_036507255.1 Megalothorax incertus | reverse complement strand
TATTCCTGATCCTTTTGATAACGGAGGAACAACGCCATAAAGACTCACCGATTGCCTCACTTTACATTACTTTGATTATAATTCCATTCGTTGCATTTGCTGTAAGTTTTTATGAGCCTTATTAAAAAGAAATACGAAAATTAAAATTTTTATTTTAACAATTTCAGGCGCCTTTAACTGGAGCTTGTTTCAACCCCGGTAAATTTATTTACATTTTAATTTTGTATTGTAATAAAATCAATTTTTAAATATTAATTTAGCCATCTCATTTGGATCTGCATTTATATTCGGAAACTGGACAAATCATTGGATCTATTGGAATGCTCCAATGACAGGAGGAATATTTGCTGTTCAATTTTATAATTTTATAAAATATTTAACTTCCGATGGAGAAAAATTGAAAACAAATTAAAAGCAAGGACTAATTATCACTATTTTAATGAATAAAAATATTATTAATTCGTCAATAAAATATGGAGTTCACTAGACTGGATTAGATATTCATTTACCAATTTTTCACATACTGATATTTATTGATATTGGACTATATTACTGATATTAATATAGTTAAGCAATATAGAGATTCGGGATCATCACTTCATTTTTTGCGTTTTATACATTTTTTGCAATTAAAATACTCATATTTATATTAAACGCTGTATGAATGTGAATTTTGTATTTGTTTTATTTTTAATCGAAAGTATTTGTTTAGCTAAACAATGGAAAAATAAATTTTTTATGCAAAGTTGATAAATTTTCAAAAACCCAAAATATTTAATATTCATAAAAAAAATGGGTGGTAAATTCTGTCCACTATTAATTATCTTTTTAACAATCCTCTTGATTTCAACTATTGGTAATTGCAAGGTATTTATATTTTTTACTATTCAAATACCAGTAAAATAACAATATATTTAGAAATTTTACATTATTTTAGCCAGAAGATGAAAAGCCACACATTTTATCATTCGAGAAATTGTTGGAAATTATGCAATTAAAAAAGAAACCCGAAGATGGATCAGGTATTTTCATAAATAATTTAAAAACTATTGCAATTGGAATGAATTTTAATATAATTTCTCATTTACAAAAAAAGGTGGTCAAAATCCGTTGGATCCTTTACTAGCAATTCTTAAACAAATCCCAGGGATAAATTCATTACCAATCCCTGGACTCGCGGATAATGCCACAACAACGACTCCTGCACCAGCACCAGCAACGGCACCGACGGCACCGGCACCAACAACTGCAAAGCCAGCTTTCCTCTTAATTTAGTAAATATTTTAATAATTATAGAGGTTTTTTAAAAATATATTTTATATATTAATTTTGTAAGTCGATATAAGATGATATAAACATTGTAAAAAAATTTTGTAGTACAATATTATTCCCGAAATGCGTACAAATTATTTTTTTTGAGCCATATCCTACCAAAATAATTATTGTAACATTGCATTGCATTAATTTCAATTTAAGCAAATTTTGATTAATTACATTCTATCAAAAAAAATATCAATAATATTATAAGTAGATATAGCCTTAAATAGTAGTATTAAACAATGGATCATTACTGAATTTGCGTGAATGAATTAAACTATAAATTAATTTGAAATAAAACGGTGTAGAAATATATGCAAGTTTTATATTTTTCAAAAAATGTCGTTTAAATTAAATATATTTCATGTTTTGTTCATTTTTTGCATCTTATATCTCTTCAATTTTAAGGTAATTTTTACAATATCTTTTCTTATTGCAGTATTGAAGAATATATTGTATTATCATTATTTTGCAAAAATGTGGAAAAATTATCGTAATTATTTCCAAATATTATCTTATATTTGTTGATACCGAGACCTATGATATAAATATTACATCAAATATCTGAATTATACATATTTGAAATAGTTTTTAAAATATATCGATGTTTATGTAATATAGTTTATATAATTTAGGGAATGGAAGCGGCTTCGGAGGGTGAAATAAAAGAAATAAATTTGATACATTTTGGTAGTAGATTCAAGCGGAGTCCAAACCCGCAAGGTATTTTTAAATTTCAAGGGCCATAAATATTTAATTTTTTCTGAAATTATTCAAGGCGGAAATCCAATGGAACCGTTACTAAAAATATTAAGTCAAATCCCCTTAATTGGAACTCTTCCCGGAATAAGTCCAGGAACAACGCCTAAACCTGACACACCAAAATTCAAGCTTCTTTAGCAATAGATTTCATATATTTCATCAATTAAAAATCAATTAAAAAATATTCCCGTGCAAAATATTGATTTTGATGAGATTTTTTATCGAGACTTTTGTTCAAATAATACTTTTTTTTTAAATTTAATACATGTAACATGTAAATTAAATTATTCAAATACTTAATTTTAGTTTTAAACAAATATCATAATAAAGAATTTAAATAAAAATTCAAATTGATAGAAATATCATATAAATATATTTTTATAGTGTTGTTTAAAGAAGAAAGTGAAATTTAACAAATTCTTGAGCTCTTAAAACAATGGGTTTATAAAAATAAAAGACCATTTGAAAATATAATTAATTAGGAAAGTTTGGCGCATGAAGGGGAATTGAAAGGATTTTTCTTTCCCCATATTGCAATTATTAAATATGAAGATCCTACTAATTCAGTTATGTGTTTTATCTATAACTTTTATCATCACTGCAGATGGAAAGGTAAATTCTGTACAAAAATATTCTAAAGAACATTTTAGTTGATGATATTTAGAAGAGCCTATTGGATTTGGGCCTTAAATCTGACCTTGGAGAACAACAACAACAACATGGACAACACGGACAACATGGGCACCAAGAACAACAACAACAATTGGAAGGAGAAGGTTAATTTTCAAAATATCTTCAATAATTTTTTTAATAAAAATTTATATTTTTGTAGGTGGACAAGCACCTCCCGCGAATCCTCTGCAACCCCTCATAGATATTTTGACGAAAATCCCCGGAGTTGATAAAGTCCCTGGCTTAGCCCCTCCAGCCACAACTAGCAAACCAGTACTACTTTCGGAATAATTTTAAGGTCGAATAGAATCGTAGTACAATATATTGGGAAAGTAAATTTTAATTTGAAAAATGTACTTTATTATGATAAATATATTTCAAAAATTTTATATATAATATTTGAATATGTAATGTTATTCATAAATAAACAAAATACAATAATATACAGATATATTCAGCCAAAATGCTTATAAATAATTAGATTTTTTTCTGCAAATTAGTGTTTGAAAAAAATTAAATAAGTCATCGTAAGTTACAATAGTTTCATATGCATCATAATAATCAAATGCATTATAAAATTAGAATTTAGATTATACTACTAATGCGAGTATTAGCCAATAATAATATTGTTGGAACAATCCTAGCGTCTCAATCTTGTCGAAAGCAATTGATAACATTTTTAGAAGGTATTATATTGGTTGTTCATACTAATTTGTTTATACTAATTTTGTAAAATTATGATAATTTTTCATTACAAAAATTGCAAATATAAAAAATAATGCAAATCTGAATTTATTTAGTGATAGCCTATAAGCAAAAAATAAAATGACATTGGCTGATCACATCTGTTGGATATTTGCTTATATTCGCATCTTTTGCAAAAAACAAGGAAATTATATTCGCAAATCCGTATTGCCAAAAATTTACATATGAATAACCCTGATTTGAACTCAAAATCTACATCAATCCCGTTATTTCTCCTTTCACTACTCCTAAACTCATGTTAAAATATGGAAATAACCTCGCCCTCCTGGGTCATTTGCGTTGATCAAATTTGCCCAATATAAATATCCGTATGAGTTGAGCTGAGCTGGAAAGTAAAGCAGGGAATGGATCTAGGTTAAATCATTGGAACAAATTCAAGGATCGGCATTCTCAATCAAAGTATTTGGAAAGGTGAAAAATTTAATAATGGAATCGGGAAATTTAGAAATATTTGATTCAATTCGAGCATCAAGTCCAATATTTGGCATTGTTCTATTAACTCTAATTTTGCCGTCTAAAGGATATTCAAAGGAACCCACCCTACTAACCGACGAAGCATTGGAAATTATCGCGGATCAAGCTTTAAAAGTTAAATTAACATCTGATATTAAATTAAATTGAATTATTTAATATATTTAAAACTTATTTAAAAATAGCTCGCAAATGAAGAATCTATAAAATTCAGACAATCGCGAGCGGAATTTGGGAAAGGCAAACACACCTATGTGAAATTCACAAAAACTACAGAAGAAATTGCAAATGAAAGCAATAGAAATCTACGTGCATTCAAGACCCTTTTAGAGTAGCTAAATCAATATGAATTAAATCCAATTTACAAATATTTTTGTCCATAGCTTGGATATACCACGAAAAAGGGCATGCAAAATCCTGAGGAAAAGACGTTCAAATTTCTGCCAGAAACCAAAACTTGAGTGCGATTCTCAAGCCAAATATCGTACAATTAATGGGACTTGTAATAACCTGGTCAATGTGTATTGGGGTTCCTCGTTTATGGAATTTAAAAGACTATTACCTCATACATATGAAGATGGATATAATGAACCTAGGGGTGGTAGAGCATTTCCTCATTTGCCAAACCCTCGGCTTGTCAGTAGTACTGTCCATACTGATTTGGTTAAACCTGACCTATCTATAACCAATATGTTTCCTCAAGTAATGGTTTAATACAATAAAATAAATATTTAAAATATTTTTGGAATGATTTGATTCCAATTTCATATATTTCAGGTTGGACAGGTAAAAATTCGATGGAATTTTTAGAAATTGTAATTTACTTAAATACAAATATTTTTAGTTTCTGGATCATGATTTGACATTGGCGCCAGAGGGGGGTAAAAAATATTATATCTACTTCAAAAAAAATTTAATTCTCATAATAAAAATAAAATATTTCATAGATAAAAGATGCTGCAAATTAAATAATGAAATAGATTGTTGGCCAATCAAAATTTCAAGGGATGATCCATTTTATTCAAAAACTAAAAAGCCACAATATTGCATGGATTTTACTCGATCATCTGCTTACTGTTTTCCAAGTGCTTGAGATTAAACTATCAAAATATGAATAATCAATTTTAATGATGAAAAATATTTTATGAAACTGTTCGTTTATAGCTAAATCTTGTGTTCGGGAACAAATGAATATGCTTACATCCTATATGGATGGATCGCAAATATATGGATCTGATGATCAACGAGCTTCTCATCTTAGGGAATATGCTGGAGGTACACTACAAATTATAAATATCAATTTATGATTTTTTAAGCACATTAATATAATAGGTCGGCTAAGAGTAAATAAGGAAAATCCCCTATTTCTACCAACTGTAAAAGAAGTTGAGGAAGATGTCGGAGAAGAGATCGAATTTATGGGAAAGTTTTTGGGTGGCGATGAAAGAGTAAATGAAATGCCAGGTGCCGATAAAAATAAAATATTTTTTAAAAAATTCTAATGAAAAATTGATATCATTTTAATTGATTAATAATAATATCCTATAGCCCTAACGGTTTTGCATACCCGTAAACAAAATAATAAAATTAAACTTGATAAGAATTTTTCCTTATGCATATAATCTTTTGAAATTCTAGTATGGGTGAGGGAACACAATCGAATTGCGGATCAGATGGTCACAATAAGACAAGGATGGGGCTGGGATGATGATAGAATTTATGAAGAAACGAAGTATATATTAAATATAAAATTTATGAAGTAAAAAAATTATCATTGAAATTTCAGGAGAATTGTAATTTCGGGATGGCAGAATATAATTTATACGGAATTTCTTCCGTTACTTCTTGGAAATGATACGATGGAAGAATATAAATTGACGCTAGATGGAGATTTTACTCAATACCATCCATTTATGGACGCCACGATATTTCATTCTTTTTCTACTGCTGCATTTCGGATTGGACATACATTTGTAAATGGATTAATTCAATTGATGAAAGGATTGGAAAAAGTCGGAAGTTATCGAATTCGTGATAATTTTTTCGATGATACTCAAATATCACAAGGAAATGGGTCAGGATATGAATTGATTCTAGGTGGACTGATGATGCAAAATGCTCAGGTAATCAGCTTCATTTCAAGTTTGAATTAGAATTAATTACTTTACAATCTTCTCAGACTTATGACTCTTTTGTCACGGAAGATTTATCAAATTTCTTGCTTAAAGAAAAAGGGAATGATTTTGGTGCAGATTTAATTGCAAGAAATCTTCAGCGTGGAAGAGATCATGGCCTAAGGCCATATGATGCATATAGAGGTCTTTGTAAACTCCCACCACTCACCACATGGAAAGAAAAACCAGACAATATATTACAAGAGACTTGGTTCCGACTTCAAAGGGTGTACAACACACCTTCCGATATTGATTTATTTACAGGCGGTCTTTCTGAGATTGCTAAGCCGGGTGCACTTTCTGGCCCCACTTTTAATTGCCTTCTCGCAATGCAATTTGAAAAGATCAAATTTGGTGATCGGTTTTTCTATACTCATGGAATGCAACCAGGTAGCTTTACAAAGGAGCAAATTGAGATGCTACATCAGGTGAAATTGGGTGATATAATTTGCCAAAATAGCAATATGGAAGCGACACCAAGAAATGTATTTCACGGAGTCTCGGAAAGGTAAATTAATATTTGCTAAAGTTGATATTTGAAATTTGAATTGAACTAAAAATATTTAGCAATCCCTGGATAATGTGCGACGACACCAAAAAGCGATCATATATCAATTTGGAGGATTTTTTTGCATCAAGCTCTAGAAAAAATATGTAATTTTATCGATAGCACAGGAGTATATTCATTTATGTTAATTGTTATTTATTTTATGATCTTTAATTTTAGCAATAAAATTAGATTTGTTACCTCATATTGCAAAATTCGCCGTTAAACCCTAATTTGTATGTGCATATATTAAATCAATTATTTTTCTCAATGAAGGTGAATCTGTTCTCAATTTAGAATATTGGAATACTTGCGTCAATCAGTTTGTGTTTGCATTACATGGAACTAGTTGTATTACGCGATTAGGTCTCAGAAAACAGATTTTGGTTTGAAATGGGTTAGGGCTATAAACTAACCATTGTTCAGGTGTAAATTAGAGATGCTGGATGTTTTGAATGTATTTTGCATGATATATTTGAATTAAATGATTTGGGCCTAATCCCAATTCCATTAGTACAAATATTCAATACACCTGAAAATGTGTTTCCTAATAAAGGATAACAATATCAGTAATTCACGGAGGAGATCGTGTCATTATTTAATTTTTAATTTATAATAGATCATTCAGACCCCATGTAAAGTGTTTTGTGGTTTGATCAATATTGATTCGAAGACTCCTGATCGCCTCGTAAGAGTCAAGATGTAGAGGGAGGGGAATCCGAGTTTATATAAATCGCCAGAAATGATCTCAAATAGAGTATATTCAGTAGGAAATTATTTTTTGAATTATTCCAAATTCAGAATGAGACTATTCTTGATATTTGCCCTTATCGGGTTAGCATCTTGCGCTTCGGAAATCAATAAGGAAGAAATAGTGTTTAGGGCTTTGCAAGTAAGTTATCCAAATGATTTTAGAAATTATTCCTTTTTAAATATCCCAATTAGGATGCATCAAGGTCTCTTGCAATGGAAGACCCTATCGTTCGGACTATAAAAACGCCGAGAAGAATCGGTTCAAAATGGACGCCATATTCCGAGAAGCTCGCTAGGCACTCCAATACACAACTACTGGCAATTGAATCACTTTTAGAGCAGTAATATCACTAGTACCCTATTAATTCATTTTTAAATCTTGAGTTTTAAAAAATTCTTTCAGGAAAGATCTCAACATGACTCGAGGGGAAATTATAACCATTATGTCGAGGCAACTTCCTGCCGAATGCAAACAACCCAATCTTAACTGCAATTTCCAGGATAAATTCAGTAGGATTGATGGAACGTGCAACAATTTCATGAATCCTCGGTGGGGCGCTGTTAATACGCCTCTTCTCAGGGTTGGAAAATTACAAGATTATTTTTTAATAATTTATTAAATTTTATTGATTTGCCTTAGGTTCTTCCTAGCCAATACGAAGATAGATTTGATATGCCACGAGGTGGCAGGGGGAGTAATGAAAGACTTCCAAACCCCAGGGTCTTGAGTGTACTTATTCATTCGGATGTCGACTTGAGTGACGCACGATACACCAATATGTTGCCTCAAGTAAGGTTTTTTAAAATTTTCATAAAGCGCCATCTTTTATAATTTATTGCAGATTGGACAATTTTTAACCCATGATATGGCATTTACCCCTGAAAATGATTTGAAATGCTGCAGTGGCAAGAAAGACAAAGATTGCTGGTCCATCAGAATTTTTCCAAATGATCCCTTTTATTCTCAAAGATTTATACAGGTTATTTATATGCAATATATTCACAGTACCTAATATCTGCATATTGGTTTAAAAATTCCAAAATCTGATAAATGATTTTCAATATTAGCAAACTTGCATGGACTTTACTCGGTCCACAGCATTCTGCCTGAAAAGTAAAAATATTTTTTATAAAAATTAAAAACCATTTTGATTTGCATGTAAAAATAATTTCCAAACAGCTCCATCTGGCGTTCGTGAGCAAATTAACATGAACACTGCGTTTATTGATTTGTCAACTGTTTATGGAAGCGAATTTTCACGTTCTAACTCTTTGAGATTTAACGGAGGAAGTAATATTTTACAATTTAATGCCTAAATAATATATAGAGTTTCAAATTAAATATTTTTTAAAGCACGTGGACCCCGAGGAAGAATGCGAACCAGTACCAGAATTCGAAATTTCCTTCCACTGGGAACTGAAATGCGACCTGATCCAGGATTTTTAGGATCTTTTGTTGGGGGTGATGACAGGTAAGAAAAGTCATGAGAAATGCTCAAGAATAATTTGAAATTCCTTGATGGCAGGGTCAATGAAAATCCTGGATTAACAGTTCTTCATGGATGTAAATACTTTAGCAAATTTAAAAAATTCAAATGCTAATTCAAATTTTATTAATACAGTGTTCCTGAAAGAACATAACCGATTAGCTAATTTGATTCAAGAAAGGAATACAGGCTGGTCTGATGATTTGATATACAAAGAGACTCGGCGTATCCTGATTGCAATGTATCAAAATATCATATATGATGAATATCTTCCAATTATTTTGGGAAAGGATATTATGAAACATTACAATTTGACCATTAAAGAAGAATATTCTGAATACATTCCAAATCTTGAGCCTACAATTTTGAATGAATGGGCTACTGCCGCCCATCGATTTGGGTAAATAAAATTAGTATTTTTTTTAATTTTAAAATTTCTGATTTTAATTTTTAGGCACTCAATGGTAAATGGTCGACTTCACCTCGTAAATCAGGGAACTCCAATTGGAAGTTTTAATCTTCGTGATAATTTCTTTATTTCCACCCAACTTACCAATAACAATGGACAAGGTATTTATATCAGTATTTATTTTAAATTTCATTAATTTGTAAATCAAAAAAGGTTACGAGTGGATTATGGGAGGTTTTGTAAAACAAACAGCCCAGCCATCGGTCAGAAATTTAACTCTAAATTAATTTTAGATATTTATGTAATTCAACCATGTATTTGGATATTTTTAGGATACCGCCTTATCGGAAGATTTACAAAACTTTTTGTTCAAAGAACCCAAGAAAAGTTGGGGTGCGGATCTTGCTGCGAGGAACATCCAAGTTTGAAATATTTGACATTCAATTTAATGCAGAATTTATTAGGAATTATATAATATTTAGCGTGGGCGAGATCATGGTCTTCCAACATATAACCAAATGCGTCAATTCTGCAATCTATCGCCACTAACATCCTGGCAAGAGAAACCTGAGGAAATTTCAGATGAACTTTGGGCTAAAATGGGAAGCGTATACCGAGTGCCGGATGACATTGATGCCTTCACTGGAGGGTTGTCAGAGACTCACATGGAGGGCGCTATAACTGGCCCCACCTTTACTTGCATTATGGTTAAAAATTTGATATAAATTTAGGATTTCCTTTAAAAATTATTTCAAATTAATTAGGCCAATCAATTCTACCGAAGCAAATTTGGAGATCGATTCTTCTTTACACATTCAAATCAAGCTGGTAGCTTCCAACCATTCCAAATCCTGGAAATCAAAAAGGTGACCTTGTCTGACCTTATCTGCCTTAATACC
>JAAZTK010002902.1:0-10259 GCA_036507255.1 Megalothorax incertus | reverse complement strand
ATTCCAGATGGATATAGCACGCTCGTACATCCTCCAACACTTGATGGTGATTATTTTGGAATTCTGGAATGATTTATATATATCATTTTGGTTTTTATTGAAGGTGGGCCAACGCAGGTCAACTTTTCCGCTATTATTTTTAATATTCGGGATATTTCGGAGCTTAAGGAGGTAGGTAATCAATTACTCAGGCCATAATAGATCTTATTTGTATCGGTTGAAACGAATCATAATCATGAATTCTTGATATCAAAGGAAATAACGCTAGAAATGAACATTCGACTGTCTTGGGTGGACTCGAGATTAAATAATACCTTCAAAAGCGAATTAGAAAGTGATGTGCCATATTTAATACTAAACCCGAAGCTGTTGGAAAAACTTTGGGCCCCGGATTTCACAATAAGTACCCTAATTTGAGAATTGAGATCAATTTATTACACATTAATTTTTTTTTCATTTCCCCAGATAGGATCAAAAGTATTAGTAAACCATCTATCCAGTCACAGGATCAAAGCACTGGATCTCTCAGGATATACGCTGGAGATGGAGGAGCTGTCATCCGATACTCGATGAGGCTGACGGTAACAGTCTCTTGTAAAATGGGATTTTTCTATTATCCCGCCGACACGCAGTCTTGTAATATTGATTTCCAGAGTTGTAAGTTTTAATTCATTAATGATGGCTTGAGGATAGATTTTTACTTGATTTACAGATATCTACCTAAATCAAACTCAAATGTTAGAATGGAGGGGCTCCAACCCTATCCGAATTGAGAACGCAATTTGGTAACTCTAATAATAATATCATATATGTAACTTTAAAAAAACTTTAATAATAATAAATAATATTATCAAGTATCAAGCTATACTCGTATTATACTTTTCTATAAGTGATGGATTAAAGATTTGTAATCATTTAAGCAGTAATTAAATATATTCCTAATTTCAGGCCTGCTAATTTCGACGTAGGTCTTAACGTAAAGCAGGATCAACAGTCACAACCTACGAATTCGGGTAAAAATTATTGATTTATTTCAAATTGGAACTTTTTTATTTGGAGCATCATTTTTAAAGGAGTTTACTCTGGACTCCGGTTCACATTGAATCTTCGGAGACAACTCGGCTACCATCTTCTCCAGGTTTAAACCAATACTATTTTAACAATTCAATCCAATTCTTAAAATAATGCTCATATATTTCAGACATATCTTCCATCTTGCCTGTTTGTCGTGGCTTCATGGCTAGCCTACCTTGTTCCACCGGAAGCAATTGCCGCGAGGTTAAAACTATTTTTTTAAGTTTAAATATACGGCCCTAATCCTATAATTATTTATTACGTACCTATTTTAGGATGGCTTTGAGTATGACCCTTTTATTGACGCTAAGCGTAATGTTTGGAGCAACTATCCGAAGCACTCCGAACGTCGCCTACCTTCGTGCAATGGATATTTGGACTGTTGGTATGTCATATCTAATTAATTAATTAAATGTAAGCCAATCTAAATTCTAATTAGGATCTCTTTAATTCAATAGTTTGCATTGTGTGTGTATTCCTTGCGCTTGTGGAATATGTAATTATTCTCAAAATACGAAGCCGAAAAATTGATGCAAAGGAGAAGAAACGAAGAGCTAGATTGGCCCTATTCTCTGGTCAGCAAAATATTTCCTCGGACATTCTGAAAAGAGCTAACCGATTATTTGGGAGGTCAAATGAAGCATTTGAAAGTGACAATCAAACACCGGTGGAATTAACTAATTTTGAGAGAAAGACACCCTTGAATAGGCAAATGACCACGGCTAGCGAAGCTGAAGATAGGGGCAAGGTTCGGAAGGAAGCTATACTTCGGAATTTAGACCGTTGGACATTTTTATTCGTTCCTTGCCTATTTATAATATTCAATATCGTATATTGGCCGTGGTTGCTGGTATCTTCAGAGTACTTTCAATTTAAGGAATATGAAGTTAAAGATAAAATATTGATTTTTGAAGGAATTAAATTTTAAAGGCAAGTTTGAGAATTAATTTGAAAGAAAGCGGATGTATTCAATAGAGTTTGTTTGTTCTATAAGATTAAGTACTATATAGAATTATATAAGTTTGATTTATTAATTGTTATATCTCGACAAGTTATTGCGATTTGCGAGAGAAGTGAAGTATTTGCGCCTAAAAGTTATGAATATTATTAATCTTAATCATAATTTTCTAACCTCAAATGTATCAAATTAAGGATAAGTAAGTATTATACTTATAGAACTGAGGTAATTTCCAATAATATATTATTCTACTACAATTTATGTATTAATTTTTTAGATATCTAGGCATATACCAATATTTAAAATAAATTGCACTAATTCAAAATATTAATAATATAAAAAATTCAAAATACTCGTATACTCTAATTAACTAAAACTTTCTAATATAATCTACAGGGAATCTATTCCTTCGGATTCTGAATTTCGGACTATGTACTCCCTAATATACAGTATAAAATATAAATCAATCTTCATTTGCGTCTCCTTTTAAATATATTACCTATTAATTGATATAAGACTCCTAAGGAGTAGGTATGTATGATCTATCTGGCTTTGTTTGGCTTATAATTTATGATATAGATTATAGACTATGCTACCTATTGGTAAAATTTTAAAAATACAGATTTATAATTTATTGATATTTTAAAGCTTTGGATGTTTCTCGTCCAAGATATGAGCTTAATCCTGTTCCTACTTTGTATTACGGAAAAAAGACTGCTGATTTCATACAAATAATCAATATCTTTATCTTAAGGTTATTGCACAGATAAAAATATACAAATTAGATAGGAAATATAGAGAAATAAATCTAAGTTCTAGGATATACGAGTATAATTATTAATTTGTTTTTTTTTACAGATTTGTATTACAAACTAACTTCTACTGATAGTATAGTAGAGCAAGATATTCTTAGGAAAGACAGTATTATTAAAGGTACAGGTATCGTATACGTACCTAATACTAGAGCAGTTAGTAACTTAAGTTGGCGAAGTTATATACAAAATATAATTTAATATTATTACAAAATGTACAATACATAATCATTAATCAGATGAATTAATACTTGAAAGCGTCACAAATACTAAAATGTTAATAAGCGGCAGTATCGTTAATTCAAGTTCTACAGGTAATTGTCGAACTCGAAAGCTTCCTCCTCAAAAAAATCCATCATTGGCCG
Source organism: Megalothorax incertus (assembly GCA_036507255.1). Classification (NCBI taxonomy): domain Eukaryota; kingdom Metazoa; phylum Arthropoda; class Collembola; order Neelipleona; family Neelidae; genus Megalothorax; species Megalothorax incertus. The sequence goes on along the minus strand of JAAZTK010002902.1, from coordinate 7,050 downwards.
AGGAGGTGGCGGAAAATGTAAAGCACCTCTCATCATGGTCCGGGGTGGTCGGACTAGAGCTCCTCCATTTCTGATAATTATCAATTATTAAATTCATGATTAGATTTATTCAAGAATTTATTTTTATTGAAATTATAATTGGGGAAAAAGAAAGGAATTGGTGCGAGTTCATATAAAATATTCATTAGCACGTTTTAAAACCTGTAATCATTCATATTCCTGTACTTAAGATTATCAAATCTGACTAGAATATATATGTAGCTGTAGCTTGCTAGCCACATCTACAATACATATAAAATTCTATTCATCTACTATACCTACCTAATGGTATTATAATCTAATAGACTAATACTGATACATATTTCACATGCATTAAATTAGATACCTAGGTCTACCCAATTCAAAATTCAAATATCGCAGAGCAATGCAATGGTTTAAAATCTAAACCCCAAACTAGACAACTCAGGATCAATTAGATAGGATTAGAAAGATATACAAAATGTACTGTTCAAATGGCAACTTAGAAATCTATTTAATAGAAGTGAGGTCAGTGGAAATGGAAAGTCAAAATGTTCTCCAAAATTAGGGAAATAGGTAGGGTGTCGTGCAAAAGGAGAGGGCATCGGTGCAGGCTGCATAATCAGATTTTGCCAAAACCTAATCAAGGAAAGAATTCCAAAAAATAAAGTTCCCAAATTAATTCATGCTAAAATCCTCACCTAAAGGGTGATGTCATACACATTGCTCTCTTGCTGGGACACGGGTATCTCTTGAGGCACTCTGCGAATTTCCTGTCGCACTCACAAAGGTGGTTACCGCAAATCCCTTTCCATCCGCGTTGGAAATCCGTCACTAATAATCAAAAAGATATAATTTTGTATACCAATTTTGACATATAAAGATCTCTTACTGCATTGAGGTCGACCCCCTTGACATGTCCAATAGTATGGTACAAAGTAGGTAAGGAGTGGAGGACATTTGGCCACTTGATAGCAAAAATCGTGCTTCGCACAGCATCTGGAAATGTTTAATAATTAAAAAACTATTTCAAATAAATCAATTTATCTCTGATTTACTTATCTATTCCGTCTACAGTCAATCCAGACCCTAATTAAGCAATCGAAATAATGATTAATTCCACTTTTTACTGAAAAATTTACCGAGAAATCCACAATAGCATCCATATCCCTTGTAAGCTATTGGATTACACCTTGTGGAACATACCACCATGTCGTAGAGATGTACCACGGACCTGGAAAGGCGTCAATCCAATTATTAATTCAATTATTGCGATTTCAACTCACCTTCTCCCACGCCGGGTACTCCCTTTACCCTTGGATTGCTCCACCATATAGTTTGAGAATCCTTCATCCTCCTCCTCATCATCCTCAATCATATTCATGGTCCTATTTGTCCATTGTGGGATGATTTCCTTAGACTCCTCATCATCTGATGATCCATTTTCATAGTCAAGGTCGTCCAACTCCCGGAAATCGGGCTTGATAGGGCGTGTTCGGACTTGATCAGGCTTGAAATCAGGCTTGATGCTTAAGGCTGTGACTTCTCTGGAGGGGGTAAGCTCGGATTCTTCTTCGGAGGTGCTTGAAACACTTGTATTATTGGCTGGGGCATGGCTTAGGTTTGTAGAGGACACCAAGTTTGATGGGGAAGCATCAAGATTGATCTTTTGGCCAAACTCGCTGAATAGATCCAATTCTGTAGGATGAAAAATTAAAATTAGCATTATTTTTTCTCATAATTTAATTTTGATGACCAAAATGATGATATTTGAAGGCAGGTGCCTCCAAATTCCTCGTGTTTCCACCTGAGTAGTGTCAGGGAGAAAGCTGTACATGAGGAGTGAGATTGTATCGAGGCTGCACAAGGGAAACCAAGTGGAAAATCGCAGAGTGCTAAAACTAATGCAAAGTTTAAACCTACTGCACTACAACCGCTAATATAGCTGTACATGAGGAGTGAGATTGTATCGAGGCTGCACAAGGGAAACCAAGTGGAAAATCGCAGAGTGCTAAAACTAATGCAAAGTTTAAACCTACTGCACTAGTACAACCGCTAATATTTCTAGTTTAAACCAAAAGCATTTTGCGTTGAAAAAATGTATTGCAATCTCTCTTACTCGACTTATGCTCGCCTCATAAACCCCGTGGGGATACCAGACCATGTGCACTATTACACAAACATTGGAGAAAACTCTCGAGAGCTCAGAGAAATCCATCCGCAATTAATTCGGCTATTTACAATGGGATTACACGGACCAAAATTGAATAACAAGGGGAGATTATGACTGAATTAATGGGCTGGTAACTTTTGGGGTAGTCAAACATAGCAAGGAGTTAGTACACATGTTTATTTTTGCCGATGAATTGGACCAAAAAAGAATATCTCTTAAATTATAGGGACCAATGCATCTCTTTTTGATAATCCGAGCTTGTGCAATAACTTTGAAGCATCATATTTAAGGCAGGTCATGTTAAATTTCCCAATGCAATGAATACCTACTTTTCTAGCTCAATAATTAAACATTTTTCCCGTAATTATCGCAAAACAATAATTACAAATACAGCGCATTTCTAATTGGGGGAATTGTGTCTTTTAGGAGATATCTTCATTCAAGGCAAAAGTGACACGACAATGGGTCATGTCCTCCTCTTATTGGATTTCTCTTCCTTCCTCGCATAATGCCTTAATTCATTTTAAAATCTCTAGGCTGCTGCATAGCCGTGGAGGAGGAGGGGGAAATGGGAAGAATGGTTTAATTTTGATGGGGGGAATCGGGCAATAATTGAAAGTGAGGCAATATTTCTAGTGATTGGAGTGAATGGATCAAATCGTGAATGAGATTTCCTCTGAAGCAGCTATCTTTCAACCGTCCATTCAACAACAACAGAGTCAATGACTTGGCAATTCCGATGAATTCAAGTGAGGCAGTCGGTGGGGGTAATTAACTGGGACGGGGAGGAATAGGATTGAATTTGAAGACAATCTTTTAAGAATTCCTATCATATTAAATTACTCTAGAGTAGGACTAGATAGACTCCTACCTTCCTCTTTAATTTAATTATTACGCAACCCAAATTGCAATCAACTCTGCAACTGTTAATAAAATGTTGCTATTTTTAATCAATGTAAATGAAAGCAGATGGGTCTCTCAAAAAGAGCTTTTGATTAAGAATTTGCCAATCTTTAAAGTTTCTTTAAATTTGGTCAATCCTATCTGATTCTGTATTGAGGTCCTGAGGAGATCAATCTGGCCCCAGGAGGAGTAGGTAATGGTGGTGAAGTAATATGTTAATATGTATTTAAGCCCTGATAAATGACATCCATTATCACCCTATGGATTGTGAGATGACTTGGCTCATTTCTCTTGGGCGCAAATGTGCAATTATTTACACACTTTCAATACTGTATACCTACATATTTCGAGATAGACAGCTAAAATTACAATTTCTGATCCTAGGCTAATTATGCAATATTCTAATTGATTGATTTACAATGCAAATTGGAACATAAATGACCTCTAAAATTAGACCTAGACTCTTGGAGAGTCCGAGACCCAAATCTAAAAGATCTTAAAAATTTGCATGCTCAAAAATGGATCTGGGGGAAGGACGTGTACCTGCGAGTTGCTGGTTCTTTGGGACGAAGGATGCGTGTGGTGAGATTGGACACATGAGGAGGAGGAGCACTGACACGAGTATGAGATAACCCCAGAAGGACCAAGGACGAAGCTTCAGACGAGGGTTGGGCTTCCGGGGCTTTTTGGAGAACATTTCCCGGAATTTTACAAGTGATGAATAAATAGATTGACTTGGGGCAATGATCTCCGGGTATGACCTTGCTCTGGAATCGAGCGAAATCTCACTTGGGAGGTGTGACACTTGACTGGAACTGGAGGGATACATTTGGAGGGGTAAACTGGCTCCAAAAACTGTAGTAAGACGCTATAAATGGTACGGCTACCTTCGATTGATCACTTGTTCTGGTTCATCCAGAATCGGTAAAGAAGTTCCTCGTCCCATGAGCCTCTGAATTCACTCTGTCTGATCCCTCCATTTGAATTAATTCAGGGGAATGCAAATATTCTTTAATTAGAATCTCGTCGAGTCGTGATTAATAGAAAAGTTTTTGAAGGAGCATTTGGGGATATTTGACACAATCAGCCCCTTTATCTCTAAATTTGGAATTTGGGAAGGTGGATGCAATGTGAGAGTAGCTTTTGAAGGAAGAGATAACGAGAAGATTTAAATTCGGAATGATTCAAAAATAGTATAAAGTTATAAACTCGCAAGTTGCTCCTGAGCCAATTGAGCTGAAATTGAAAGCTTAAGCAAAATATTCATAGTACACGGAAAGGTATAAGGTCTAATCTTTAGGAGTCGGCATAATTATTACATTTTAACATTTATTACTACTCCTGACTCTGACTGAGGAGGAGGAGGAGGTTGAACACAAAGTCAGGTAGCCCTCAATAAGTACATGTACGGATACCAAAGATCTAGTAACATGGTAGAAGCCCCCTCCTTCCAATTATTTAACAGGGACCCCCACTTTTTTGATGCTAATAATAATAATAGAGGTAATGGGCAAGAGTGAATTAAATGGGTTTTTTAAGGGGGATTAATTTGAAGGGGGTAGGTTGAAAAAGAGAGATTTTTTGGGGGAGATCCGCAGCTAGGCTGAGGAGGAAGTATACCTAAGAAGTAAAGGGAAATTAAGCCATGCCGAGAGAGATAAGGGCTGATATAATAACACTGTATTTAACAATTTAACTCGAAAGTTTCACGGCAGATAAAAATGTATTAATTAATACACTGCTGGCTTAATTAATAATTAGTTTTATGCAAAATCAGACTCAGCAAGTTGTAAAAATCCGGAGAAATCTCTTTTTGCATATTGTATTTTAATATTAACATCAAGATAAGGGGATCGAAATTAACCATCCTTGACCGTATCTTAAAATATCTGATTAACATTAATTTATCAAAATTGAGCGTTAATTAATAATTAAGTTAGCATAATTGCCAATTGGGTTCATTTGAGTTGGGTGTTTTGGGGCATTAGAATACAGCTACACGACGGCATCTTTCGCCTATTGAACGTGCAGTTCATTTCAAGTATTTTTAACCTCTCAAAAATTGTTGACACACCTTTTAATTTAATTGTTGACTTTGCACTAATTAATTAAATAATTCAATTCCATCCAAAGTATTATAAAACACGTACAAATCTTCAAAGTCCATCATGGTAAGTAATTTCTTTATTTTTGTTCTTTAAATCCACATTTAATTTAAAGTCAAATTGTGACTCATTTTTGACAGCTCTTGTCAAAATTGTTAAATTATTTATGTCGTGTCCAGCTTAATTAACTAGCTATTTTAGGATTATATTAAATGGCTAGCTTGTTTTTGTTTGTCCAAATTCATAGTTTTCATCATCTAATTCCCAGGCTAATTACTACAACTCGCAAATAAGTGACGAGGAGTTCCAGGAGACATTCCAGCTATTTGACAATAGGTTTGGCTAATTAAAAATGCTAATTATTATATTTTAATCATTCTATTCATGTCAATTTAATCTAGGGGTGATGGAAAGATCATGGTCAATCAAGTTGGAGATGTCCTAAGAGGTGAGATTTCCTATTTTTGATAAATATCATTTAACCATGAATTGTTGATTAAAATTAACTTAATAAAATCAATTACATTTTTCAATTAGCACTTGGGCAGAACCCTACAGAGGCAGAAGTAAAAAAATTGACGCACAATTACCGCCCAGGTTGCTATATTTAATTTTAATTGGATTTAAACTTTTAAAGGCTAATTTATATAATAATTTTTGAAATGGCCCAGATGAGAGGATAAGCTATGAAGTATTTTTTCCAATCTACCAATCAATCTCAAAGAACCGAACAAATGACACGGCCGACGACTTTATTGAGGTGATTAAATTAATACTAAATTATAAAACTTAAAGTTAATATTATTTAAATCTTTTTATTTTAGGGTCTTCGCCACTTTGACAAAGACGGAAATGGCTTTATTTCTTCAGCAGAGCTGAGACATTTGTTAACAACACTTGGTGAGCTCATAAAACTCAAAATTATAAAAATTGTAGGTAATTTCATTATCATTTACTCATTTTTTAACTTTATCAGGAGAGAAGCTGACAGACGAAGAAGTGGAGCAATTGCTGTCAGGTCACGAGGATTCACAGGGGAATGTCCAATACGAGGAGTTTGTGAGGGCTGTCATGAACGGTTAAAGGTCAGAGCAATAAACTAAATTTTTAAAAGAGTTGTCTGGAATTTATTGTACTTAATTATTTAATTCAAAATGTAAATTCTTTTCAATTCCTTATAATTTAATTTAAAATTATTATGCACATGTTACACAAACCTCTATATTACAAGCAGGTTCAAATTTTTAAATTTAAATTTAATGATGTATAGCTTTATTTTAGCAAATATTTTAAATACATTCTTTTTGCAAATAAATATTGGTCAATACTTTATCATATAAAAGTCTAATTGAGTAACCATTAATCAATCATAAATCATAATTCCTTATTCAATAGGCTGCGGGCGTTGTCATCATGAGTTTATACAAAAAATTCCTTCGTCAGGTCTTTACTAATTAGCTAATATACATTTTTAATCATAAAAAATGCAAACAGGTAGCATTTAACAAGCTTATAAACAAATAACAATTCTCATAATATAATTGCTGCATAATTACATTTTATTAGACAAATAGATTCGGAATCTCATCAGATTCCAGTTAGTTTTAGTAAATCCTGTGCATAAAAGAATGCAGATTAAAATAAATACAAAATACTTAATGGGAAATAAAGTTTTACTCAAGCCATTAATAAATATACCACCATGAGTATATATTTAACTGAATTGCTCACCAATTAATTAGAATTGCAGCAACTACTCTCTACTGACTACTCTTCTGGGTAAAACTAAAGTCTATTTGCGTGTACAAATTACGAAATAAACTCCTGCTGATATACTTTAAATTTTACCCA
>JAAZTK010002901.1:0-10261 GCA_036507255.1 Megalothorax incertus | reverse complement strand
TTTTTTCCAGGCTAAAAACTCTCTATTGCATATAATCCACTTTCATTGCATAAATTTCTTAATAAACATTGCATATGGTTTTGCCGGGGTATTCATCCAAAAAAGTTCGGATCGGGACAGCTAATTATTACAGATAGTACTTTATATTATTGTACAATGAAAAAGTCTAAACGAGATGCTTAATCTTATAGGATTTATTATATATGTACATGTACCCTATTGTAAAAAGCAAATGAATTTAGGTATTCTTTATAGTTTATACTATACGAATATTAAGGATTTAAAAAATTCTGGAAACTCCTTGAAATGTGCAGATAGCATTGAGATATAATATAAAATAATAAATGTATTTTGCATTTTTTATATTAATATGGCTTTATTGAGACTATTTTATTTCCCCTAATATGCTAATCACTTGGGAATAATGGGATTAAGGCTTAAGTAGTAATACTAATAAATAATAAGTAATATGATAGTAAGGTTAAGTAATATGATGGTATCGTAGTTCATAGCCAAAGTACCGAGAAGAAATTGGACATTTCATTAACCTTTTTTTACAACTAGACTCTTTTATTTTCATTGTCAATTTATAGTTTTGAACTTGTAGTAATATCAGTATATCCAAAATTTTAATTCCTATTAAGGCTATTACATACGATATATACCTACAATTATGAATTATCCATATATAATACTATTGTACTTAAAAGTTAATGAATGAGATTAATAAAACAAGCATGGGAAATTATTGTGCTTATTTTTTCTAACCTTCAAAAAAAAATTCAATATATTCTCCTTCCCAACTTTTTTTATTTCAAAATTAAAATAGTGCAAATAGGTTCATTCATATAATATATATTATAACTATGTACTTGATATCATGTAGTATTACTAATACTAGTATCATATGATTATGTATTAGTATGAGATAGTATAGAACGATAGTATTGTAATACAATATAGTACGCATTCATATCATGCCTACGATATTTAATATTTAACTGAATAGGTCATGCACTTTTATCCTTTAAATTTACTAGTTGAGAATTTAAACACTTAGGAAGTTATGATACACTATTAAGTACATATAATGATTCTTAAGTTGTGCAACCTCTCAAACGATACATAATCTGAACAAGTGTGAGATTGTTAAAATAATTTTAAATTTAAATGTCCATTATTATGCGTATAAATATACTGATATTCCACACACTTTCAAATATCTCACAATCTCATAATCAGCTAGCAAAAAGATTGGAATCATAATTACTTCTCGTCCATTACCTCTAAGGGTTTAGATCCTATTCACAATGCAGGTATCCGTATATGATATCATATAATATACCATACGATATATCATATTTTTTAAATAAGAGTCCACCTTCATCTCGGTACAAGGACAGCGGTGCACAATTGAAGATATTTTTAATATATATTTTTAAAAATATGGCATTGTAGGCTAATTATTAATAATGCAAATCATTGTGTTAGGACCTGTAGGTACGGATATTCATATAAAACTGGCGTCTCTATAATAATGTAATATCGTAGTGCGATAACTTTACATAACTCAGACTTTCAAGTGCATTTTTTACCAGTCTGCGACTTTGCAAATAGTATCAGTACATTAATATAAATGTCTATATACACTTAATTTGGTATTTAAGCAAGTGATAGACTGGTGACTTTTTTACTTATCCCTGATCATATAAATGTCGTGTATTTGTTATATGTACTACGATATATGCATTCATTCATCTATAATTTGAACTTTTTTTATATGACACTGAGGATATATGATCATAATCTTGCATTTTTATACACTATATCCCCCCAAATTTAAATCCCTAATATATAAAAATATCAAATTATCAGTTATATAGTATACTGCACTGTTAGATATCATAATAGTTATATATTATTATCGCTGTGCATGTACTTACAATAGGTAGTAGCTTATATGACAGTCTATAGAGTATCCCATCAATTGTCTTTTGAAGCGCAATTCAGAGGAAAATCCTTGATTTTCATTGGAAATATGAATTATACCGATATAATAGGTATTGTATATGTGTGATCATATGTACAGACGGATATTTGAAAAATCTATATATAAATTTATAGATACACTAACTTATTGTACTATTACTACATGTTATAATACGTATATGTGTATATTAATGCTATCCGTAAAAGTAAATAGAATTCATTAGGTAATATCTTCGTCATCCTCACTTAATAGCACTTTATCATCTGAATGAAAAGCCACGAGTTTTGCAATATCTGTCTACTAGAGTTGAGTTGTCCGTCCTTCGTGTCCATGAAATTTTTCTCAACGGACAAAAAAACCCAATCCAGCCTAGTCCTCTATAATCTATATACTACATATGTAATAGTATTGTAATATACTAGTATGTAATTGTAAGTATATTGTACTTGGCCAGGATTTTCCACCTTCTTTCCTCCTCAGTTTTGATTCAACTCAAAAAAGTAAATTTAGCACATAAATTAAAATTACTTATATGTTTAACGAATAAAAGCTTCAAAAACTATCTTATTGGGGGTTGAATAATACTTTTACATATTGGGGCATGGTGCTTTTAATTAATTGCAAACTTATACAAATGCGTATTTTAATCCCAATTCTGCTTGCAAGTACAATGTACAGTGTACACAATGCCCTTTACATTGCATAGGCAAAGTAGACGAAAATAACAACTTGTTGATTTTATATTTTTCTAAATATCGTAGATCCGTTGTAGTCTGTAGTAGTATTACGTAGGTATGTACTTACCTATAATATTACCTATAGTCTAAATATCAAACATAATATTCTCGTTACAGATACGTTTATACAATGTTCTTCCATGATAATTCCATATATCGAATTTCTCCAAGTTTATTCTCATACTTTACAATTATAATTCACATGAATATGATATTATAAAAGTATCGTGCACTATATATGCGCAAGTGTAACTAGTCCATCGTTATTTAAGATATAATATGTACTTGTGATAGAAATGTATAACTGATGATGTGATGATACTATGTAATACTTTCATGCGAAGAATGAAATTTTTTTCGTATTTTTATAAGTTTGTATGTAAATGCAAAGGTATACTACTACACATATAGGCTATATAATACTACATGCCTATACAGTATACCTTATCCATGTCAATCTTTTGAGAGGCTGAAAGGTTGTTTAGGAGCTTCAAAAGCAGTCATAATCAGTTACAATCCAGTCAGGGATCGTACAAGGGGAGAAAAAGTTGCATAGGAAATCAATTTAGAATCTTTTATACTTTATATTCTTTAAAATAATATCTATTTCCACATCTTTTTGCGTGGTTTGTGTGGGCTCGCAAGCCTCATACCGACACAATACAAGAGCAATAAACCTCCTCTCATCTTCATATCGGGGTAGTATAAGGAAGTTTTAGTCCTGGTTTAATTCCACGAAAGGATTGAGGAAATTATCATTTTATTTGAAAACACGTACTTGTTTCGATCTTCACAGAAAAGAAGAAGTGCACCTAGTTCTGTCTATCCAAGTCCTCAATTCCCTATAAGATTCATGTCATTTTAGGATTAGTAGTGAATTTCTCTGTATATCAATTTATTCCAATTCCATCTATTTACCTACTATCTGTAATACTACAGATAGTTGAAGCTATTCTTACTGTATTTCCCCATAATTACTGTACGGAAATTCTATTTGTAGTGTTTGTGAAATTTATAGTTTAACCTCTCAATTACATAACAAAACCAGTCTTCCTCATCCAAGATTGCATATATATTATATATATATTATTTAGATTTATTATCGTGTGCATTCCAACAGTACCAGAATATTTGGCTAATTTGAGAATTGAGATTCCTATTTCAGTAATAGGGTACTACGGAGTACGTGTAGATAGGTACTATCCGTATAATAGTAGATATTTAAAAAATCACATAGTACGTATGATAGTGAACCACTTTCTTTTGGTCATTTTATTAAGATTTTGAAGACATTCAGTATAGGGGACGGATGAGGAATTCATTGCATTGTGTTACGAGTAGGTACTACCCTAGGAAAATACAATTGTCAATTAGCCATATTATATTGCAATATACTCGTAATAGCAGGTTGGGATTTTTAATTTTTTAACCAGTTACCCCATCCATTCCTACTCCCAGCTCTCACTTCGTTCCTCCTCATCTCCCTATAATAAAACACATTCTATATAATTTATAATAGGTATAGTAATTACATTTGGAATACATATATAAGTACTTCAGGATATACACCAAGCCTTACTATCTACGATATACTACCCTAGATTCTATCCTATGTATGGCTAGTTCACTACTCATTTCGCCAAAAGAGTTACTCAATACAACGCTTAAGTGAATCCAACAACTGATCCTGAATAGAGAGAGAGAGAGAGAACAAACAGTTGATGACTAGAGTGCAGTGAATACATACGTATTATATTATATATTACTACATATAATATAATACAATATAAAGAGTGAGAGAGAACAGTGAAGTGGCCACGAGGTTTCAAAGGGCAAAATCGAGTTGCACAGCGAACCAAAAACCAGTCTCTTTTAACTTCTTTCTTTAGACTCCCAAAGTTTATAGTAGTTTGACTTTGAGTAGAGTGGAGTGAGTCAATTTGACTCTATTTTAATTTCACCTTTCACCTAATCATCTTTTCCTGAAATCCATCCTCCATATCCATTCCTTAAAGTTTTTGAGGCCCCTTGAAATATCCGAGTACCTGACAAATATCGTATTATCGCATAATACGGATAGTACAATTAGACGAGCAAATCCTTTAGTGCAAAACTAGTCGAGTGTGTGAGTGCATCATCGTCACAAACAATGGCTGATATTGAAGTCGAACCTCCAGAGGCTGAAGCCTTTCTCGTCCTTTTTGGATTTGGATTTGGAACCCTGGACATTGTCCTCCTGGGCTTTCTCCTAATTGTTGGAATATACTGGGTATTCTTCAGGAATTCCTCCAAAAAGGAAGATGCAGCTTCACAATTCCAGCATTATACAATACAGTAAGTAAACTGAAATTCATTTATTTTATGGACAACAATGAAAAAAAAATTCCTTGAATTATAATGTTAATTGTTTTATACTTTTAGGCCGACTACTTTTACAACTCGGCAGACTGACAGCAGTTTTATTGGAAAGATGAAGGCATCAGGGAGGAACATGGTAGTATTTTATGGGAGTCAGACTGGGACTGCTGAAGAATTTGCTGGAAGGCTCGCAAAGGAGGCCCAAAGATATGGAATGAAAGGAATGGTGGCTGACCCTGAGGAATGTTCAATGGAGGAGTTGACACAATTGAGTGAGATTGAAAACTCCCTTGCCATATTCTGTATGGCCACCTACGGAGAGGGTGACCCTACTGATAATTCTCAAGAGTTTTACGAGTGGCTTCAACAGGGTGAATGTGATTTGGCTGGTCTGAACTTTGCGGTAAGAATCCCTAAAGATTATATTTTGGTTTATTTTCATCCTGGCTTATTAAAAATAAATAAAAAATTGTAGGTATTTGCACTGGGGAATAAAACTTATGAACATTATAATGAGATGGGAAAATATGTGGACAAAAGGATGGAAGAGCTTGGTGGAACTCGAGTCTACGAACTTGGAATGGGAGACGACGATGCAAACATTGAGGAGGACTTTATCACATGGAAGGATAAATTTTGGCCAGCAGTATGTGAAAAGTTTGGAGTTGAGGCTTCGGGAGAGGATGTGTCAATCCGACAGTATAGACTTGTGACTCATGATGAAGAATCAATGCCCAAAGAAAAGATTTATACGGGAGAAGTTGCTCGACTCCACTCGTACAAGAATCAGCGGCCACCCTTCGATGCCAAGAATCCATTCATGTGTAAAGTGAGAAAGATCAACGAGCTTCATAAGGGAGGGGACCGGTCTTGCATGCATATTGAAATCAATATTGCAAATTCAAAGATGCGATACGATGTCTGGGGACCACGTTGCTGTTTATCCAAAGAATGACGATGCTCTCGTTAATAAGATTGGTGCTCTTTTGGAAATTGATTTGGATCAGTCATTTTCGCTTATAAATCTTGATGGTATGTTGGCCTATATTTAATTATAGAGTACTTAATTATGCATATGGGTAATTAAATTTGAATTAAATTATTAGAGGACTCTTCCAAAAAACATCCATTCCCTTGTCCTTGTTCTTACCGGACTGCGCTCTCTTACTATTTGGATATTACTTCAAACCCGAGGACTCACATCTTTAAAGAATTGGCCGAGTATACAAGTGATGAAAAAGAGAAAGAGTTACTCAAACTTCTCGGGGGGAGTACTCCAGAGGGGAAGGAAAAATACAATAAGTGGGTCATTTCTGACAATCGGAATATTGTAAATGTTTTGGAAGATCTTAAATCCTGCAAACCACCCCTCGATCATTTATGCGAACTTGTACCGAGGCTACAGGCTCGATATTATTCGATATCTTCTTCGCCCAAGGTCAGAACACTTTAAATATTATAAAACATTCATAAGTTCTAATGCAAACAAATATTATCAATTTTATCTACTTGTATGTACCCATAATATTTTAAATAACATGAAAATTCTCTCTCTTTTTAGGTATTCCCTACTGATATCCATATAACGGCATCTCTCATCAAGTATCAAACACCTACCGGGAGACTCAACAAGGGAGTAGCTACTCACTGGCTTGCGGATATGAAGCCACTTATCCCTAAACCTTCTCCAGGAGAGGAGGATGATGAAGAACTTTCTTATCCAAACATTCCTGTGTTTGTGAGAAAATCTCAATTCAGGTCATTACCAATATTTATTATTTTTGATGATTCGATGAACTACTCGTATGTTATTTTAACGCTTTCCTTAATATTCTCGTATATAGATTGCCAACTCGGCCACAAACTCCAATTATTATGGTATGAAGTATTGATCTACTCACATAAGTATATCAGTATTAGACAAAATATTAAATTAATTTATGATTTTGAATTAATAGATCGGGCCCGGAACCGGCCTTGCACCATTCCGTGGATTCATTCAGGAGAGATCTTTCCTCAAAGACGATGGGAAAGCAAGTAGGAGAAGCAATTTTATATTTCGGCTGTCGTTACAAAGCTCAAGATTTTATCTATCAAGAAGAACTAGAAGAGTACGTCAAAAAGGGAGTTATTAAGGTATTATAATTGAATCAAGAATTCCTACTTTCCAAGTGTGTTTTTCTTAAAAGAGGCCTAATGTTTTTTAAAATAATTTACAGATTTGTGTAGCCTATTCGAGGGACCAAGAAAAGAAAGTATATGTCCAACATTTATTGCAACAAAACGCCAAAGAGATTTGGAGGCTAATTGGGCAAGAGAACTCTCACCTCTATGTTTGCGGGTATGCAGAGTTATTGACGCAAATTGAATAATATTAATATATTTCCATCTTTTAATTTACGATTCCAGTGATGCCAAGAATATGGCCAGAGATGTACACGATGTTATTGAGAAAATAGTGAGGGAAGAGGGAGGAATGGCTGAATCGGATGCATCTGCATATGTTAAGAGAATGGAAGCACAAAAGAGATATTCCGCAGATGTTTGGAGTTAATCGATGTGATTAAATAGTAGATTTTAGCTAAGCATTTTATGTGATTCTTCAATCCACAAAAAAGCACAATTTGAAAATCAAATCAAATTCACCTTTGATTCCAAAAACACTTTTAACATTAAAACCTGCAAATTGCCCTCCACAACTGATGTCAATCAATCATCGGCTAAATAGATGTTAATATTAGATGGTTATTAAGCCAAAAATTTTAAAATATGCAATAGGTACTAGACTACTAGTTAGTAGGTAGATACTATGATAAAGTGATTCCAAAAAAGTTTTACTAGTTAATCAGTTAATGTTCTACACGATATTGCGAAACGTTTTTAGATATCAAAACTCAAAAGTCTTCCTTGAATAAAGAGTGTGAAGTTTTTAATATTCACAGATGTAATTGGATAATTGTACAATCTAATATTGTGAATTTCTGAGCTATAAATATTTTTGTGATTGATTTAAGCATTGATATATGATATTGATAGGACAAAAGAATCCCATCCTAAGGATGAATCTTAGGATTAGCTCCTACATAAGATAGGTACCTATTCTAATTAGGCATACGGCTACTACAAGATATTTCTGAGAAATATCAGTACTACAATACAATAGTACTAATATTAATTAAAAGGAAATTGTCGACCTCATTAAATTTTAATACGATATAGAAATTATATTTTATGGTAAGAAATGTAATAATATTACTAATACTTTATAATTATAAAGTTACTTTATTAAAGTATCCTAAATAGTCCAAATATTTTTCATTGTTATTTTATAGAGCTTCAATTAATGTACCTTGAATGAAAGAATAAGGTCTCCAATTCCTAATTCGATATTGATTAATATTATAGTATCATTAAAAGTAATATTAAATTAATAATTAATTAAGAATATCAATCAATACTAACATACGGATATATGAATAGCTAATCAAAATAAAGGTAGTACCTATTCTAATTTTACTAGGTAGAAGGTAATGATTCAAAATGCCCTATAAAATGATAGTAAAAACCATTTAAGCCCAACTTTCAAAGCCTCATCCTCAGTAGCAAAGTATATATTTTACTTGTTAGATTAACTACACAATAACCAGTTATTCCTTAAAATAATATTATTAGGGAGATAATTTAATATTATCCGAAAATGTACGTACGGAACGTATCAGTTAAGATCTAAATATAGGTAGGGTACTAATTACCCAACTTTCCCGAATAGAATTCATAAAATTATTATTAGGCATGAAATACTAATTGTAAAATTAATATATCTCAATGATCAAATAATAAAAATTTAATCCTTCTACTAATAGTTATTACATTACTACATACTCTTACATACGAAATATAATATGATACTATCTGTATACTATTACTAGGTAGTACTTGTATAACAATCGAATCCTTATTGTATTGCATTACATCACAAATCGATATCTTTCAATAAAGTCGTTTACTTTTTACAATGCTGTCAATACAATTTATCTTTTTATTCCCATATTGAATAGCCCTAATTAATAGCTTTCTTATGAGATAGAATTTTAATATGCTTGGACAAATAATTTCAAACCCAAAAATTGGCATTTTATTACGATATATATTAAAATTGTAAGGGAATGTACACACGTATTGATAGTAACATCTAGTTGAATATATAGTGCTAATTAATTGAATCTGTGATGTGATTTTTATAACGATTAATTGCAGTAGTACTACCTACGACAAGAGCACTTTTGAAATTAGGATCTCATATAATATTATTATTATGTAAATTGCAATGGATTAATTAGCTTTTAGGTGTTTACAGAAAGTTATAGATATCGTTAAGATGTAATACAATATATTCAGTTGAATTAATATTTACCCCCATTGATCATATTAGTAATTTCGAACGTTCGATTGAAAAAGCATATTATAATCTTATTTACAGTAGTAGTACTTTGGATTAGTACTACCTATTACTAGAATACAATCACTATTAATTAGCGATACATTATTTTAAACGTACTTTAAAACAAGTATTTTTTTAAGTAAAAAACACCCCACTATTCTATCGACTACTTTTAAAGTTTAATCTAATATACACTTACAGCTACAGCTAATAATAATATACATCCTAATAATAATTCTAATCTTTCGTAATAATTTTGATTTGCATAATTTGTTAAATATATATAAGTACGGAAGTACCTATCGTTTATACTCAATTAACTGTTAAAATAAACTCTTTTCATAGGCACACAGTACGCATATATGTACTATAGTACTATTTACCGTATAAATATTACTTTATAGAACAGAGCAAAGATTGGGTTACAATATAGTCATATTGTACCTAGTACAATAATAGTACACATGATTTTATAAGAAACCTTCACAATTAGGTACTTATATAGGGGTAGATTTTAACAAGAAAGAAATCATAACACGAGGAATTTTGATTAGAGAAGGGATATTAGAATATGAAAATAACTAATCACAATGATTCGCCAAAGACCCTAACTAAATAGTAGAGATATTAATACATAATAATAGGTAGTAGTAGAATAAATTAATTTAAGTTTTCATAATAGGTGTACTTATATCAGACCGGTGACTAAAAAAGTAATTTCGAGAAATATCCGTT
>JAAZTK010002900.1:0-10262 GCA_036507255.1 Megalothorax incertus | reverse complement strand
GGCTTTAAATTGAATGATTTTTTTACGGATTTAGTCTGATACCCTGAAAATTATATGGTCAATGGGCCAAACTGATGCTATCGGCTATCATCAAAACAATCGAGGTGCATATGCTGTAAATATGTTGGATCCTCTTCCAGATTCAGATGATTCAAAGTAAATTATTTTATTTTTGAAAATTCAGGCCTAAAAATCAGTTTTCCAGGTTTGATAGGTTTCGCATTAGCCATAAAATGGATATGCCAGCCCAAGATACAACCTACTGGTGCACTGTCCATCGGCGTCCCCAAAACATCACTGGAAAACATCATATCGTGGGATTTAAACCATATCTTCCGACGGAATATTCTAAAAAGCATACACATCATTTTACAATTTTTACATGCCGAACTCCGGAAGGTGTTGATAATCCAGAGGATTATTTCGAAGACTTTCTGGGAAATGGAGGAGGAGAATGCTACGGAGGTTTTATATAATTGCATAAAAATTAGAACTATGAAAATTTAAATTCTGGAAATCAAAGGGAATGTAACCCAAGTGCCTCTGGACCATTGTTCCAAATTCCTATTTGGTAAAATATAAATGAATTCAAAGTATCAAATTTTATTAGATTGTGAATAGATTGGTCTGTTGGAGGAAGAATGGTATTATTTCCCGACCACGTCGGTCTACCAATAGGAGAGAAAGAAGTAGAATATTTCATGTATGAGATTCACTGGGATAATCCTAAAAACGAATCGGGATATGAAATTGAAACGGGGGTGGACGTTTTATACACTGATGATTTAAGGTTTTGAAATTTTATATTCAATACTTTGAAAAATATTTGGATTTTTTAAAGGAATAATGATGCGGAATTACTTGTAATTGATCATAAGATCGAACCTAGTCTTCTATTGCCTTATGATTATGCGGATCATGTCACTTCCGGTCATTGCTCGGGTGCTTGCACAGCCAAGCATTTACCCGAGGAAGGAGTTAAAGTTTTCAATTTGAATTTACATGCCCATATTCACGGTAAAATATTATTTGTTTAATCCTAAGTACTGTATACTCGTGCGATTTTTGAAATTAAAAATGCGTTTTTTTAGCAAGAAAGATTCGAGTAAGGCATTTCCGGCCTGAAAATGGCGAGATGGTAGAGCTTCCCTGGTTTGGAAATGATGACAATTATGTGGGTGCTTAAATTAAGTTAATATTTGATTAAAAATAATGGGTTTTTAAAATTCAGGATTTCAATTATCAAGAGAATCGCCCCTTGCGAGATGAGATAACAATTTTGCCAGGAGATCAGCTTTCAATCGAATGCTCTTATGATACAACGGGAAAGAATCCAAAGGGCGTTGTAATCGGGGGTTATTCGACAAGAGAAGAAATGTGTGAAAGCTATAGTATGAAAATTTATCAAGAGTATTTTGGAAGCTTAATTAATTTTTGCATTGAATTCTTTAGTCTATTATTATCCACGCCAAACTCTGTCGGAATGTCTTAGCTTTTACCCTCCCGAGAAGCTTTATGAGAGATTTGGAATTGAGGAAGTCACAAGGTGAGGAAATGGAAATATTGAATAATTCAGGAAAACTTTATTAAAACTAAACAAGTAAATACTATATGAACTTTCCATAATTTTTAGTGAGCTTGGGCAGATTGATCCAACGATTATAAAGGTATTTATGAAAGATTGCAATTCATTTATAAATTAAAAATTTTTATTCAAGCCTGAAAAATGGTTCAACAAAACCTTCAGCCAAGTCCTCAATGAGGAATTTGATTGGACAGAGGAATTAAAGAAAGAAATTAGCCTGGCTCTTCGATATGAAGATCATTATGATTCGTGTGATTATTACACCGGAGATGGTCCTGAACCCTGGAATTTGATCAATTATCCAACTATTAAAAAAGCATATGAACCAGTGGATATTTGTAAGAAGGATCCTCCAAATTCGGGGGATTTACTAAAATCGACAACTTCTATCATCCTAATACTGATCATGGGCTTTTTAAAACAATTTTATGCCTAAATTTTGAATATGTTATATTATTATCAAAATATTATTGATTCGTAAAATTATGCGAATATAAATTATTATTTTTCATCTACTGATATTGTCAACTGAAATTTTTATATATTTAGATAATTGGTTTATTTATGAATTTAGAAAATCAAATTTAAATTTTGGTATATTTAGAATTATATAAAATTCCAAGTACAGTTTTAACGGATGATCAATTTCTCAAAGTTGATCAAAACGCATACATCATTTTTGGATCCCATTCGGTTATTTCCGGTCAATTCAACTTTGAGGGTAAAGTCAATCTGTGCAAAGATTCATAATTTAATTTAAATATAAAAAATTTCATATCCAATGAAATATACTGGAGCAAAGCTGAGAGGAAGAGTGAGACTATATCGGAGGGTGTGTGGAACGGTTTGCATAAACATATTCTGGCTGACAGAGCTGGCCAATGGAAGGGTCATTTTACTTCCTGAGTCAATCATAGAGACGGAAAAGTCCATAGATTGGAAGGTTCCAGCTTTTTTTTTAAAAAAAATGATTAATTTCAATCAAATCATCAAATGTAACTTTTTAATACATGGGGCAAAGTCAAGCTCAAAGGTGTACTCTCGTCCTGGTGAAACTAGACATGGCTGGAATCGGCATTCCGTAAATCGGATATCCTTGACTTGCGAAGAGTCACCTAAATAGGTATTAGGTATTTGAAAAAATAAAAAATTGATTAGATTTCAAAATTTAAAAAAAATAAAAAGAATATCCGTATATCTACCGCAATATTCGGGGAATGCAATCACAGGGAAGTCTGGAAGAACTTCCAATGAGCTAGCAAACCCGACAAGGGCAAGAAGAGCGACGAATTTAATCATTTTTGGATGGGAGGGAATTGCGGATAAAATCCTAAAAGGAATCTAAAATTTTCAATCACTTTTGACCTTCCTTTATATATCAAGTATTGAAACTTTATTGCATCCTGTTCGGAGGATTTGTAAGCGATTTACCTTCATAATACAATATATTGTAGTATGAAATGTACTACATAATTAGTACAGATACCTATATTATTAGATAAGAATAATTTATGAATTTATGAATTTATGAAGGATTTAAATCCTATATGGAAGATTTATTATAATATCTAATTAAATATTTGATTATAAAAGATATTGATGATTAGCAAATGGATAATTAAATTAAGTATAATATAATTAATCATTGCGCTAATTTAATACATGCATAGATAGATAATGATATAATGTTTCTGTATAAAATCTGGGAATTCTATTTTTTCGGATATCAAATTTTATTGGCCTTATGAATTTTGTCTCATATACAGGGTATATGTAACGACTATTATCAGTATTTGCAAATATCACGAGTCCTAAATAAGTTCATATTTGACCTTGTCAATTACGAGGGGTGGAGTAATGATTCTACAAAGCTTAGAAATTCTTGGTCCGTTTATTGACTCGATTCAGTTTCTCTTGATCAATGTCCGTCTATTAAGCCGACAAATATATCCTATTAATAATATTTTTATAGGGAATTTGTACTTTAAAGACCTTTTTATTCATCCGGTCCACTTTTTGCTTATGCGAGTCGAGGACGTCACCGAGAACCAAAGCTTGACCCTTTAGACCCTTGACATACTCGTCAACTTGCCCCAGATTAGAATCAATCTGGGTCTGAACATCTCCCTGCCTCTCCCTCGGGGTTTCAACTGGCTTTGGAAGGATTTCCTCTGGCTTTAAAGGCTTCTTCGATTGTTGGTGGTCTACAATCTTGTCAAGGGTTGCCCTCCGATTCGGATCCAGCGGTTTCTCCTCACTTTTAACCCCCTTTCTTTGAATTTTATTATCTTTTAGCTTTCATTTATGAGAAATTCACGTTTACTTTTTTCCACAACATAACCCAAATGGACACAACCAACAATCCCTAACCCTCTCCATCTCTCCAAGCACTTTCTCCGCTTTCCACAGATTTGTGTAAATGTCATCTAGATTTTTCTCGGTCCTATCCAATTGTTCTGAATTATAAATAATTAACCCACATTTCAATCGGCGTATTTTGATTGATTTACCCCCCTGATAATGTAGGAGTTGCAATGTTTTAAGCCCTGCATCCTTTGACTAATCCAGAAATATCATTTACAGATTAATACAGGTTTAAGTAAATTGAATGATTCCATTTACTTACCTACCTCTTCACAAAGTGTAATCATTTGTCCAGTTAAATATAAGGTCTATTAAACCGATAAATATTAGAATATATTAAAAATCCCGTATACAGCATATGCACCGCATTGGATATATCATCCACTTCCTGGTGGATTCCCCTAAGTCTCCTAAGGTGGATTTGCATTTCCCGGGCATTTCCTCTGGGATCACTCGGAATTGATTGGTACAAAGGAGTATTTGAACGGAGAATGGGGGAATTCATTATTAATTTAGATTACATTTGCCCAATTTTATATTTGTTCCAAATTGCTCCCAAAAAATACAATATAAATCGAGATTAGAGGCAAATTGAGGTAAGTAAAGCTTACAGGTGTAACTTAGGATTTATTCATATGGCGGACGTGCAGTGTTAAATACAAAATACTTTTTTTATTTATGAGAGTATGCAGAGGAAATTGTTTTATTTATCTACAATCACAGATATGCTCTTCCCCAATCTTTTTCAGTTTTTCCTTTGTAGAGACCTCCTCTTCCGCAATATCCGCAAGCTTGAGGTCATCTTCAATGGACTTTATATCCCATCGGAGGTTGAGGATCTTGATCTTCTCAGCTTCCTCCATCCGGAGTATGTCTTCAATACGATCCTCGCTCTTGGCCAGCACATTTGTTATCAATCCTAGCTCGTACACTTTAATCATCCAGTCAAATAACAATGCACAAGGAGGAAATGCTCGTTCGATGGTTCCCCGATTGGGGAAGTCTGGATTATCTAGAATATATTGACGAAATTCCTCCAGGTTTTCGGGGATTAGGCGACCCGGTTTTTTCATGTCATTTAACTCTTGTGCAAAATTACTCCCGAGGAGCTTTTTGGAGGGCTCCCAATAGTCTACATCAATAACCTTTCCAAAGATTCTATCCCATGTCACTTTAGGCTCTATCCCCTGTTGGTAATTAATAAATTATTTAGTACTTAGGATTAGAATTAGTGTTCAAAAAGTACATTTTGAAACACTTGGCCATTATTTATACCTTGAGGATACAGATCCCTTGCATGGCGAGCTGTAGAGCAGGTGGAGGATTATATCTAATGACACGAACCCACTTGATGGCCTTTTGAGGGATCTCTGTAGCTTCCAGTGCGGCAAAATATATTGGTTTGACATCCTCCACATCTTTTAAGGCGTCTGAGAGAAGATTTCGGATACTCCGGAGATGGTTTCTAGATTCCTCAAGCTCTATCCTCCATCTGGCCACCTTCTCTTGAGGAGTTTCTACTTTGACCTCGGGTTTTTGATCTTGATTTAAGTCAGGAGAGTCTTTTGGGGTATCCTCACTGAGGAAGGCTGAGGATTCCTCAGCCTTCTTTGGGAATCTTTGAGATTCATTTTGATTAGGAAGTTCGGATTTCTCTAATGATTTATTCGATATATCGGGAAGAGGAGTTTTTTCTGTAAGTTCTTCCTTTTGATATTTTGATTCAACTTGATCCGGATTTACCTGAGGATCTTGAGTAATCTCTGGTTCCTTTTTCTCGGAAGAATCTACTTTTTCAGGAATTCCAGCCTCGCTCCCAGACTTTTCCTCTGCTACTTTTGTGGTTTCATCAAGTGACGCCATTCTTTCGCTAAAAGATTCTCTAAAAATTTTATATTATTTGACTTTCAAATATTGTATTTTAGGACTTAGGTACATTTTGGGTACGGATTTAAGTGACTCTTTCCAAATTCCGATACTTTTCCGAAATTTAACGACACTCACAACGGATCTCACGCTACCTCCTTGGATTGATTGTCTCCTGATTTATGTAAATTGAATTATCCTTTTAATATCTTGGAATTAATTAAAATATTAAACCTCTTTCTATTAAAGTTTTGAGCCGCTTCAAGTTCTTCCTTCTTCTTGACCACTTTTGCTCGAATAGCACTCTTAATCTGAATCAATTGGAGGAAGTTGAGTTGAGCTCCGAGATCCAAATCCCCTTTATGTTTTTCCGCAACTCTCCTATTAATAGCATGGCTATTATACCTATTAATTGCAAGGCTATTTTTGGTGGCAAAATTTAATCGCAATTCGGTGTAAATACTCTCTAAAGGCTATAGCCATAGATCTAAGGCGAAGATTTGCTCTTGGATAAGGCTATCAAATAACAAGGGAATTGCTCTTGAGCTTGAGATTGTTAGCGATTAATAAAAGTCATAAAATACTCACACTTTTGCACGATTCATCCACTTCCTGACCGAGTTTTTCATCCAAACTACCCGAAGGATCTTGTTATATACGAGTGGATCTTCCCTCCTTTGAAAAATTGAATATTTTAAATTTCAATTTTGCAATTAAAGTGAAGCTCACTCAGGATTATCCAGTTTTGGTTCTTCTAGGGGTTTGGATTTAGGTGACAATTTTGCGAATAATTTTTTGGATCCATCTTTGATCCGGCGTATAATCTGAGACATTCCCGATTGAATATTGGGGTAAAACTAAAAGCAAAATAGCTAAAAAGATGCATTTTTTTCCGGATCATACTTATTTGTGGTTTTTTGCGATCTGAAGGAATATTAATTGATTAAATGTAATCTCTGGAATTAAAGGCCAGCTTATCTGGAAATAAGTAAATCAAGTGAGGTGAAAGTCTCCTTCCTGGCGGGTTGGCCAATCTTAAATCTAAATGGAAATCCCTTGTATCGTAAAATACAGAAGTCGAAGCCATTCCTTTAAGAATAAGTGGCAAAATATTTAACATGCGGTAAATGTGGAAAAATGCAATGCAAAAATTGGCTACAAATCTCTGAAATTAATCTCATATTGAATTTCAAGCTAATTGGATTAATTGAATTAACTCGCAAGGGATTTCTACAACACGAATGTTCTTTTGCATACGCACTTAACCAGTTAGTAGTACAGTAATAGTTGGAGCCTATTTATTATTAGTTAGGACTCCAGAGTCCAGAGTATAATTAATGTAAAGTTGGGAAATTATTTGCAACTTTTGAAA
Organism: Megalothorax incertus; assembly: GCA_036507255.1. Classification (NCBI taxonomy): domain Eukaryota; kingdom Metazoa; phylum Arthropoda; class Collembola; order Neelipleona; family Neelidae; genus Megalothorax; species Megalothorax incertus. Next base: position 3,075 of record JAAZTK010002900.1, on the reverse strand, counting down.
AGATTTATTAGCCAATTAAAACTTTAAAAGTACCTACTACTACCTACTATTAATATTACTACTAAATTAGTATTTTGGGTCAATTTATTTGGCGTTTGGAATGGCTGGTAGACTGCTCATGCTGTATGTCATCGCCCATTCCGCGAAGCTAGCAGCCTCCATTGATGGTCCCGAGTTGGTTATATCCGCTAGAAGATTCGGTATATTTTGGCAGGCTCTGTAACTAGCATAGCCTGGAAGAGATGTGCAGATCTACAGAGATACATATATTTTATTAAAAAGGCCATAATAATCATTGTTTAAGGCGCACCTGATTGGCAGCACAATCACTATTTTTGGAGCAAATACAGTCGTCAAATAGGGCGCAATGTTTTACAAGTGGATCCGAGTCCATCGCTGTTGAAGTTCCGAGGAATCTCCCCGCAAATTTATTCCGGTAGATGCCGTTAGGATCGTATTTGTCCATACTCTTTTTAAAAGCATCACGACGTCCAGGGCCGATCTTTCTAGCAATCATATCTTTTGTATGGTAAAATAGCCCAGTCTTACCCCAATGACTTCGGCCAGAATATTTGAACGCCTGAAATTTTATCGAATGTTTTAATAAAGCTTCATGTTATAATAATATAAGTATTTGGAATCTTGGATTACAAAGTTTTGCATCATAGTTTGATACGCAGTAATGGAAGCTGGTGAATCCTCATATTCATTCCATCGCTTCTCAATGTACCATTCAAAATGGCATGAATTACGGGCCGCGCTCGTCGACATTAAAATCGTACTGGCTTGCGAAAATCTCATAAGGATCCCCTGAAGTGGAAATGATGCATGTGATTTGCTTACAATATCTTTTACATCCTTAACAAAATTGGCCATGTCATTCACATCTAAACTTATCTCCTTCAAATTGAAATAATAAAATCATCGTCAAATGAAGCATAAGGTTGAAGCTCACAAAATTACCTGATCGACAAGTCTGAATGCCCGAGGGGTTTCGTACCATGGGCAGGAATTGAAAGCTGTTGTGTTTTTCCGGTTTATATTACAATCAGCCGCGAGCATGTCATGAGAGAACCCAATTCCAGGATTCTTCAGGTACATATTGTCTTCAGTGTAAATTGGTACAAAATCGGGAACTGAATCGTAAAGTGTACGCGCAAAATACTCTTCAATCATGTCCATGGCGGGTTGGTCATCATTGAATGCAGCTGCTTCAAGAGCTGCAGTTCCATAAGCTTGAAATTGTTGAGAAGTTGATGGGACGTGGTCATTACTGAAGCAATTCCCTTCCACTGACACATCCTCTACCGTGCCGTACGATACAATAACCTTTTCTTGTCCTAAAAAAATTCTAGGATTTAATTCCAATAATTTGAATTTGAGGAATATATTTCAACTTACTGGGGTACCAATAAAAGAATACCGAGTCCCCTTCTTGAAGCATCTGAAGCGCTGTTCCATTTGTAAAAATCTCGTCGCTCTCAACATAATTATGAACCTTCAATTTAAACTCTGGATAGGTCTCAAGTGTGACTTCGACAACTATCCCGAGGAGACCTAAATGAACCCTGAAAGCTCGAAGTTCAGTTGGATCTGTAATATTTTGATATTCCCCAAATCCATCAATGATCTTCACTGCAACTACATGCTCAGATATGGATGCTTTCCATTTAATGGATGATCCATGAGCTCCAGTCCCAATAGCACCGCCAATCGTAATACCGCCATCTAGTGGGATATTATATTAATGCCAAATCATTTTGGAATTGAATTCTTACATGCTGGTGTCATTTTTAAAGCTCGACCATTGGCGTGAAGGAAAGCTCCGACATCACTATTTAAAATAATGAAATATTACATGTCCAAAAAATTGCCAAAAACCTTACCGAAGATATGTTCCAGCCCCTACAGTTACCGAGAAATCCTCGTTCATGCGAGGTGTACCTTTTACACCAGTCATATCGATGGGGATGCCATCTGTGCATATGATATCACTTGCTGAGTGATGTGATCCAAACGCTTTGACCTTTTTTCCACGTGAAATGGCATCTTTTACAATAGCCTGGACTTCATCAGCACTCTTGGGGTACTTGATAGGTTCAGAAGGGTTGCAGACTGCAGATCTGTATTGTGGATAATATTCGTATGGGTAGGATTTTGGGTAGACCAATGCTGGTGGAACGGCAAAGCCATTGCTACCAGCCTGACCCAAGGTCATCCCGATGAGGGCAGAAAAAGCTATAAGAATTCTCATTTTATTTCGAGGTTCAATCGAAAGGCGAGATTTATATACTTTTTGAAGAAAGGAATTGATTATAATATAAAGTCTAGTTAGGATTGAAGTCAGCCCAGGGTGCAGATGTCTAGAGATTTAAATGTCAATGAACATGTGTCGGGTTTTCCGAATTCATAATTATTGTACGTATTTATTGATATTTTAAATGATGATTAGATGAACATCAAGAATAAAAAACGTATACAATTGAGATATTGTATTACAATTGGGATATTGCAAAATTATAATCATTTTTTTTGCAATTCTGTTTGCACAAATGTTGAAGCATATTTGCTCAATTCGATTTTAATATCCTTTTCAAAGAATTTACATATTATTTGATAAATATATATAATTATATAATATAAATATAATTATATTTCATATAATCATATAATATTAATTGTAAGTCCTAACTATTCTTAACGTGTCTACATATAATAATAGTTTAAAAAATTCTAAATTAATTCAATTCCATATTCTACTACTTATATTAGATATTTTCAATAATCAAATATTTACATTATATCTACTACATTAGTTATATTACGCTTATACCAATATGCAGGGTATCTGTATACTCTGTACTACAATTATCCTATCTATCAATACTAAAATCTTTAAATATTGTAGAATGCCTATAGAGTTTTGTTACTGTGTGATATAGGTATTTATCACTAATTGCGAAATGTACAATCCATTAAATTTTACCCAGAGTTACGTAACCTTACCATTACCTTGACCCCGAGGTCAAAGTATCTCTCGGATGTTTAAATAAAAATCTAACCAGGGTTGGGTGA